>ML101401.1:0-13874 GCA_003697995.1 Taxidea taxus jeffersonii
CCAAGGTAGAAAGTGTGCTTTGTAAAATAGATTAAAAATGTCCTTCATGTTTTATTCCCACACGTACTCTATTATTTTCAAAGGGAAAAAGCAGAACTTAAGGTATGTGTGTATACTTCAAAAATCGAACTATCTAAAAAATGGCTTTAAGTCAGTAGGTCAACATTCAGAAATGTATAAGGAAATGTACTAAATCAAGAGCCACAAAAACTTAAAAATGTGCCAAAAATGCCAAAATTATATAAGCATTAACTACTAAATTAAGTGCAACAGAATCACAGAACTGAGTTGGAAGGTACATTAGTTCACTCTATTAGTACAGAATATCCAAATACTTACCTCTAACAGATGGTCTGCCAACCTATACATAAATGCCTCCAATGACAGAAAATTTTTATACACCCCCCTACAAGGCACCTATGGCAGATCTCTAAGATGGTCACCAGTGACCCTAATAGTGTTTATAACCTTTTGTACTCACTGGCCCTTGCATATGGGCTGGATTTAGTGACTCACTTCTACACAGAAGCATAGCAGAAGTGTTGAGATGTCACTTTCAAGCTCTGTAAAGAGATGACAGCGTGAGTCCTGAGTGTTGGCATGTATTCTCTCAGACTTTCACGCTGGGGGAAGCCAGCTGCCATGTCATGAAGCAACCTTACGGAAAGATCCAAGTGGCAAATAACCACTCAACTGCCAGGAGGAATGGAAGCCCACAGTCCAACAGCCCACAGGAATAAAGGCCCAAGTCACTGAATTTGGATGGAGATCATCCCTGATTTGTATATTCAGACGAGATCACAGGCCCTTGCTGCAGCTTGACTGCAACCTTAAGACCTTAAATCAGAGGTACTCAGTAGGGCTGTGCCCCAGATTCCTGACCCTCAGAAACAGTGAGATAAACTATTTGTTGTTTTAGGCCACAATGTTTTGGAAAAGGTAATTTATTACACAGTAATAGTATAGGACTCTAGTAATTTTCTCACAAGTAGAAAAATTTTGCTTTTCTTTTTGTTTTTTTAAGGGGGGAAGGGCAAAGGGAGAGAGAGAATCTTAAGAAGGCTCCATGCCAGGGGCGCCTGGGTGTCTCAGTGGGTTAAGCTTCTTGCCTTTGGCTCAGGTCATGATCTCAGGGTCCTGGGACTGAGCCCTGCATTGGGCTCTCTGCTCTGCAGGGAGCCTGCTTCCTCCTCTCACTCGCTTTGCCTGCCTCTTTGTCTAGTTGTGATCCCTGTCAAATAAATAAATAAAATCTTAAAAAAAAAAAAAAAATGAAGAAGAAGGCGGCGGCTCCATGCCCAGTATAGAGCCTGATGCAGGGCTAGATTTCACAACACAGAGATCATGACCTGAGCTGAAATCAAGAGCTGTAGGCTTAATGGACTGAGCCACTCAGGCACCCCCAAAATTTTGCTTTCCTAATACTGAACTAAAATCTACTTTCTTATGGTTTTCATCTAGTTATGTCTTCAGAATCAGCATGAAACAAGTTTGCTATGTTTAAAACTTTCACACATTTAAATCTGACAATAATCATGTTTATATACCTATTTGCTTCAACCATTCTTTGCACAGCTTACAGATATCCCTATTGTAGCCCTTCTCTGAACATGTGTTAATCCCCCCCTTAGAACATCCTAAATACAATACTCCAGGTATGGCCAGGTCCAGTAACTTTATACTGAAATTAACACTTCCTGTGATATGGGCACTATACAATAAATACACCAAAAAACCTAAAGTTGCTTCACATCATCATCTATTCATCAGATACTGCTTTTGCACCTTCCCGAATTTCATTTCAAAAGCTCCACATAAAGCTGGAAAGAAAACTAACCAAATTCAATTTCCAGGCTTTCAAAATAACATTTAAAAAAAAAAAAAAAGGCTAAACCAAAAATGGACATTAAGGCTCCAATTTTAGTTCAGTTCTACCAAGTTTTCTCAAATAAAATTGCATTTTCTTTTTAAATACATCAACAAAAATCATAAAACATGATACTGAGCCATAGAAATTTGTTCATTTCATAGAATTCATTATTTGAATCAAATGTATCATAGTATAAAATGTTTATGTCATTTTTCATATAGAACTGTTTTTCTATAAGATAGGGTGTTAATGTGTAAAACAAGAAAAAGGTCCAGGCAGAATGGCAAACATGTGAATAGTGCTTAATAAGTATAATTTCTTCTCTTCAGAGCTCATACCCATGGTAAAAGCAGTAAGTCAAAAGGGCTGCTAATAACATTCTATAGGAGATCTACTGTACTGTGGATAAAATACAAAAATTTACTTTGGAAAAGTTTAAATATATAGTTTTAAAATATTCCACGTGTAATTTTAAAATATTAGGAAGCTTGATTAGATCAATTGTGTAGAGGATGCCACATGAAGAGATTCCCATTTGTGGTAACACTTGTTTCAAGTACTTATTTAAAAATATTTAAGGGACGCCTGGCTCAGTTGGTTAAGCAGCTGCCTTCGGCTCAGGTCATGATCCCAGCATCCTGGGATCGAGTCCCACATCAGGCTCCTTGCTCGGCAGAGAGTCTGCTTCTCCCTCTGCCTGCCTCTCTGTCTGCCTGTGCTTGTTCGCTCTCTCTCTCTCTGACAAATAAATAAATAAAATCTTAAAAAATAAATAAATAAATAAATAAAATAAAAATATTTGAGTACTGGGGCACGTGGTTGGCTCAGTTGGTTAAGCGTCCAACTCTTGATTTTGGCTCAGGTCATGACTTCAGGGTTGTGAGATAGAGCTCGGTGCCCAGTGAGGAGCCTGCTTAAGATTCTTTCTCTCCCTCTCCTGCTGCCCCTCCCCCCCAAGAAATGAAAATTTAAAAATACATATTTGAGTATATACTCCATCTAGCACCATGCTGCATCCAAGAGATTCAATGACTGAATTACCATAGTGAAGAAAAAGATGAAACACAGAAGAAAGGTTTATAAGGGAGTGTGTGGTATTCTGTAAGGCTAGCTTTTCACCCAAACAGAAACAAACTCAAAACAAAAAGGAAGAAAAATCAGTTGAAATATGGAAGCTTTGGCTATTCAATGTAATGGTCTCAGCATTACATGGGAAAAAAAAAAGTATCCTTAGGCATGTGCCAGCACTGGATTTGGAGTCTGCAGACCTGGATTCAAGTCTTCTTTTTTTTTTTTTTTTAAGATTTTATTTATTTATTTGTCAGAGAGAGAGCGAGCACAGGCAGGCAGAGGGAGAAGCAGGCTCCCTGCTGAGCAAGGAGCCCGATGTGGGACTCGATCCCAGGACGCTGGGATCATGACCTGAGCCAAAGGCAGCTGCTTAACCAACTGAGCCACCCAGGTGTCCCTGGATTCAAGTCTTCTACATAAAGGTAATATGCATAAAATACAAAGAACACCATAAAAGAATTACAAATAAAATGCCATGGAAGTTCAGAGCAGTGATGGGGTTTCCTGCTAAGAATTAAGTCTGAGAGATTGTTAATATCCTACTACACAGAAATAGTAAAGGAAAAGGTACATTTATTGTGCATTTATTATGCCAGGCCCTTTGATACTCCTATACAGTATTTATAAAATTCTTACAACTTATAATTTCATTTCACAGATGATTACACTAATCCTCAGAGATGTTAGGTATTTGTTAAGGTCACACACCAAAAAGTGCAGAAGAAAGGTATGACAAGGTCTATAGGACTAAAACCCTTTGACCTTTCCGCTATAACATTCTGACATTTACACGGGGGAAATCAAGAGGGGATAATCAGAATAATGAGCCTGATGTCAAAGTTTTAGAAAATGGAATTCAACTTATGTCCTGTACTATGTAGTGATTTGCCATTCATTAGCTGAATAAGTCTAAGGCAATGCTTCTTAAATCTCTGTAGGGGCAGAAAACACTGAACACATCCCCAGGAACCCTTAAGCATGAAATCTCTTTGAAGTCTTTGAATTTTACCTTAGAAATTACTGTGATTACATTCTCCATGGCATCATTTGGTACTCTAATATAAAAACAGTATTTTTTAATCAAAGTTTTCAAGTGAAATTGATAACCACTCCTTAAGTGAGTGCCATGATATGTGACCACAGATTTACCCCTTGGCACACTGCAGCTTATCTCTAACGGTACAAATACTGTTTTTAAAGCACAGATAAAAGGGAATAAACTATTTGATTATTCAAAAAGCAATGATCCACTGAGGATTTTTTTTTTTTAAGATTTATTTATTTGACAGAGAAAGAAAGAGCACAAGCAGGGGGAGAAGGAGAAGAAGGCTTCCTACAGAGCAGGGAGCCCCACACGGAGTTTGATCCCTGGATCCTGGGGCATGACCTGAGCAGAAATGGCAGATGCTTAACAGAATGAGCCACCCAGGCAACCCCACAGTGAGGACTTCTTAATACCAAATGAAATTCAAGTTGGAGTATCCATGGCCTTATTTTCTAAATTTGAGAGCATATTACTGAAAGCAGAAAAGCAATCCTTGCACACATATGGAAGCAAACACCCTTTTTCCACATCATGCTGGTAATAAAGAACTTCTATAGAAGAATAAGGATGAGCCTTAATAGTTCCTGTGAGTCCGGTAAGGCCATTGTAAAAATAAGGTTCTGGGGGCACCTGGGTGGCTCAATGGGTTAAAGCCTCTGCCTTCGGCTCCAGTCATGATCCCAGGGTCCTGGGATTTCCCCTCCCCCACCCAATCAGGTTCCCTGGTAAGCAGGGAGCCTGCTTCCCTGCCCCTTCTCTCTCTGCCTGCCTCTGCCTACTTGTGGTCTCTGTCTGTCAAATGAATAAATAAAAAATCTTAAAAAAAAAAATAAGGTCTGGACCTCAAAATACTAAGTGGATCAAGCACAGGATTTTAATTATCCTTGTCAGTACTCCACTCTATTAAAAGGTAATCAACAGGGGTGCCTGGGTGGCTCAGTTGGTTAAGCAGCTCTCTATTAAAAGGTAATCAACAGGGACACCTGGGTGGCTCAGCTGGTTAAGCAGCTGACTTCAGCTCAGGTCATGGGATGGAGCCCAGAGCTGGGCTCCCTGCTCAGCCAGGAGCCTGCTTCTCCCTCTCCCTGCCATTCTGCCTGTTTGTGCTCTTTCTCTCTCTGTCAAATGAATAAATAAGAATCTTTTAAAAAAGGTAATCAACAGATCTCTTAAATTTCTTCCAAAACACTTTCAAATAGATTATTCTGTTCAACTTAAGAGCCCATTCCAGACTAAAATAATAGTAGGTATTACCATTTTACAGATTAAATATTGACTCTACAGTAGGATGAGCAGTAATGTAATCAAGAGCAAAGTATATTGTAATCAATAGCAAAATGAAACTTAAATCCAGGCAATCTGATTTCCAGTTTACTGATCCACTGAGGAAAACTGCATCTTTTCATACTTATTTTGAAGTGTTTCTCAAACTGCAATGGGTGTGTGTGTATATATATATATTAACCTTATCACATGCTGTCGATTCAGTAACCGATAAATTCACAAACAGAAGAGGCTGAACACAGTTATGTAACTAAGAACTTAGGATAACACCCCTGTTCTCTTATGATATAGTCCTCATACCGGCTTATTACATATTTCTAATGACATCGAAGTTCGAGTGTTTTGTTTTTTTTTTTAACCTGACAATATACTGAATATACTGTTAGTGGTTTAATTACTTGTCCTTTCCCTCACTGTATAATAATTTTTCTTTCCCGTGTGGAAGCAATCTACCCCCTAAAACCTAAGGCAAAATTGTTCATTACATCTTCCTCCTAAATGAGACCTCCAGAATATGACATATAAAGGAAAATGGGTTCTTAGGCGTTTCTCCTTTCTAGTAAAAATTCAATACAATTCATGCCAATACTGGAGACAAAAAAAAAAAATCTACTTGGATTTACTGTGGGAAAAAAAAGATTTGTAGCATATTTAAAGCCTACATGTTAATCTCTATGCCATTAACTTCTTGATGCATTCTATGAAGTCTACAACAAAGGGAGGGAAATAAGTGTTAGATCACAACCTATGAATCTGGGTGGAACAAAGACTTCTCCTTTCATTATGCAGAGAACCAAGTTGCCAAAAACGCTCGGCTCAGATACCATGCGTGGTTACTGACTGCACGTCTGGGTTTAGAGAAGAAAACAATCAAACGCTGGTCAAATGCTGTCCCTGCCTCCTCCTGCCCTCGCCCCTTATGCCCAATGCCTCGCCCCAGAGCTTGAGCCCCAATCTCTTTCTCCCCAATACACGCGATCCGCTGAACCCTACGAGTTCTACAGCCTCCCGCGTATTCTACGCAGGCGCTTCCCCCACCCCAGCAAAGCCGGGTTCCAAGCCCAGTCGCTACCCCTCTCCCCACCCCCCACCCAGACCCCCCCAAAGGCTGCTCCCACAGACCACTGACGTAAGATAAGGCCAAAGCCGGCCCCGCGGAGCTGCCCCACGCCGAGGCTCGGCTCCCAGTCCCGAAGCTTCCTCCCATCCTCCCGGCCAAGGCGTGCCCAAACAGGGACGCGAGCGCGCCCCTGAGTTCTCGCCCGGGCCCGGCAGCGGGACGAGGAAGAATCCCCACGGCCAGCTCCCCTCCCGCCTCTCAGCAGCAGCGAGGTGGACACCCACCCTGCGCTCGCTCCACGCTCGGGGGCCGACAAGCGCCAGGGCGAGGGGCGTCGCTCTGCCCCAGAGCCCGGCTGGCAGACAGGAGAAGGTGTGGTTCAGGAGCGGCGGCCTCCAAACTGGGGCCGGCAGTTCCCAGGTCCTCATCCGGCGGCGCCGGGGCCTCACCCACGACCCCGGTCCCCAGCGCCACCGAACCCTACCCGAGACCCTTCTCCCGGGCCGCAAACGCCGCCCTAGAGGCCAAGGGCTGCCTGGGTCGGAACCCCGTCAGGTGGTGACAGGTGGCGACCGGTGACCATGGCAACTCGAGGTGCGGCGCGGCCGACCCCGCCTCCGCCTCCCGGAGTCACTCACCTGAGGGTTCTGGTATGAGTCCAGAGAAGCGGCTGGGGAGAAAGCGACTATGAGGCCGGCGGACGCGGCCCTAATGCGGCCGGCTCTGGGCTGGGGCTGGGGCTGGAGCGCGAGGGCAGAGGTCTGTGTCTCTGCTTGGCGTCGGTCCTCCCTTCTACCGCCCTCACGTCAATCCATCAGACAGTCAGTCCGTCCTTCCCCGCGTCCGCCCCTGCGGAAGCACTGCTCCGCTCAGCCTCGCAGACTGCGGTTGTCAAGCTGTGTCCGAGCCGAGCTCCAGCCCCGAGCCGCAGCCAATCACCGCGCTTCTCCGAGGCGCCTCAGGACCCCGCCGAGGGGCGGCCAGGCAGGTGCCTGAGCCAAAGGGAGAGTCGACTGGGCGGGCCCAGGCTTGGAGCGGTGGGGGCACGCCTAGATGGATGGGCTCCCGGCCTGCCCTCCGAGGACTGACTGGACTCCGAGGAAAAGCTTTCCTGGAGATCGGGTAAGGGACCAGCGGCCCGGACGCAACTCGTCGCTGGCTGGTGACCCTGCGTCCCGAAATAGCGCAGAGGGGATTTCGGAATCAAGAAGTCATCTGCGCATTAGAATCGACTCAACATTCCTCCCCGACAATTTTATTAATAAAGACAAATGAAGTAAATCTGGCCTCCTCCCGGAGTCTCTCCGCTTCTGCAGGCCCCACTTCCTCCAGCAGCTCATCTGCCCCTTTCTTGATTTCTCCTTTTGTGATGCTGATATGCCTCCTAGCATTTTCCAGTTACTTAACACTTAACAGGTTCCTAGGGTGTTGTTTTTTTTTTACTACCCTTTTTAGTTGTAAGCTCCTTGACAACAGGATCTCACTTTCCCACCCCACCCGTGCAGTAGTAATCCACAAATAAACGTGATGCTTCACCGAGCTGAATTGAGCATTCAGTGGGTATAACCACGTAGAAGAGCTAGGAATAAAGTGACACAAACCTGTAAGATCCTCGTCCTCATAAAGGCCAAATGCCAAGAGTGATCTGGGCCTCCCAACTAGGGAAAAGGACGTAAAAGAGAGTGGTAATAATAAACATCAAAAACATTTCTGCACAGGAAGAATTTAATCCAATTCAAGATACAGGGAGCGGTAGTGTGAGGGAAAGTTTCCAAGAAAAATATTTACAAATTCAGGGAAAACAGTTTATGCCAAATTTCTATTGCCCAGTCCTGATTAACTCGTGGAAGTCTTCATTAAGAACTCTCTCAGTGATAAGTGACAGGCAAATAAATATAAGCACAAGTTAATGTTACCCAGGGTCTGGATATTTGAAAAAAAAAAAAATGGTACAGAATGTTTAGATGAAAAAGTGGGCAGATATATCCAGGAAATGCAGGTATAGTCTTTGCCAGTATAGTTCATCTGAGAATCTGCTTCTTGATCTTCAGTCTCAAACACTACCAGTTGTAAGAAGCAAGCGTTATTTATTTAGATGTTCAACTAGATCTACAAAGAGTTATTAATCAGGGACAATCTGACAAACATTTGACCACCTATTGAGGGCAGAGCACTACACAAAAGGAAGAACCTGACCTGGTACGAGATTGTTTGGATAGTCACTAAGCATAAAATAAAGTGCTTTCCCTATGTTCTCACTTAAGCCTCACAACCACCCTTAAAATGCCTGTTAACTATTCCCATTGTAGAGATTAAGGAAAATAATTTGCCCAAGGTCAAACAGCTGTTCTGTAGGAGAGCCAAGATTTTAACTATTATGATTCTTAAACCCTCCTTTTTACACTCTACCTCAGTGTATCAACTGGAAATTTTAGCTTGAAAAAAGTGGACCTTATTCTGACAAGGTAGAGGGGATAAGAGATCTTACTCATGTTTATCCCCCCCACATCCTGTGGCATAGTGTTATGTGCCTCTAAATTTTCAAAAAGTAATCATCAGAATTGTTAGAAGCAAATGAATAATAATTATATTTCCAGAAAAGGGGGGTGTGGGATAGAGAGGAACTAGGCACTGAAATACAAGACATCTGGTACATCTTATCACTCGTTCAGTGATAAATGCATTGACTGTATATTCGCTTCCTAATGTAACATCAAGTTTTACACCACAACCTTAATAGCTGTTAGCCTGGGGTATATCACCTTTCCTTCTATACTCAGCCACACTGGTTAAGATTGGATCTTCTTGTCTTTCACTCTAGTTGCTGCAAAGCAGTGAATTGTTCAGAAAGGACAAGGCTTTCTTAGTTGAAAGACTGTCCTTAGATTCTGAGGTACTGCCTCAATCATTCACCAAATATTTATCCAGTGCCTACTCTAGATCAGGAACTAGGTTAGGCATCATGTGAAAAGGCAGGTTCTAACTTGTGGGAATGATTCATAGTGCCTTGTGACTTAAATGCCTATAGGCTAAGGTGGACCCCTTTTAATAAGACTCTCAAATCTTTTTTTTTTAAAGAATTTATTTATTTATTTGACAGAGATCACAAGTAGACAGAGAGGCAGGCAGAGAGAGAGAGGAGGAAGCAGGCTTGCCGCTGAGCAGAGAGCTCGATCCCAGGATCCTGAGATCATGACCTGAGCTGAAGGCAGAGGCTTTAACACACTGAGCCACCCAGGTGCCCCTAGACTCTCAAATCTTATTTCTAAAAAGGGAAATAGAAGTTTTTGGGTTTTCCCCAAATAGTGGGAAGGAATCTGAGCACAAGCCTAAATTAGGAAATCTTGCCTCAAGCCGTTCAGGGAAAGTTCAGCAGGGATATGAGCTTGTTTTAAAAGCTCCACTCTCCTTATTAGAGCACATACACATAAATACACACACCAAAGAGCTGTGTGCTTTAGAGCTGGGGCACTGCTGACTCTGGGAGAACAAACAAAATACCACCACTGCAGGTTCTCTTTCAAATAGGCTCAAGAATTATGTAGGTAGAATACCTGAGTCTATCAGCACTCCTATCCAAACCCCTAAACAAAAGCTTAAATTATAGGTCAATGGCTAAACCAAGTAAAGAAAAACAAATTCTTGTTTTGACATAGAAGAGATATTTTTATATATTAAGTAAATATCCTGGATGTTAATATTGAAAACAAAAATAAATTCTTAAAAATATCTTGTTTTGGAAGAAAAATAAATACCCCATTTTATTTATTTTATTTTTTTTAAGATTTTATTTATTTGACAGAGATCACAAGTAGGTAGAGAGGTAGGCAGAGAGAGAGAGGGAGAAGGAGGCTCCCTGCTGAGCAGAGAGCCCGATGTGGGGGCTCCATCCCAGGACCCTGGGATCATGACCTGAGCCAAAGGCAGAGGCTTTAATCCACTGAGCCACCCAGGCGCCCCTATATACCCTATTTTAATGAAGTCATTGACATACTTCAAAATCCAAAAAAGGAGGAAATTATAGGTTAAGAAATGCTAATAACGCATAAATCACATTAAGCATCATAATTTTGGATGGGCGTTTTAAGATAAGGTCAATAACTTTCTAGTAATAATCTTGAAACTCTTTAGAAAGATCAAAGAAAAACATGAGATTCACCAAAATGAGTCTAGGTAGGTGTCTTACTTATAAGTCAGGTGCTCCCAAAATACTTATAAAAGTCCTATTTCAGGGGTGCCTGGGTGACTTAGTGGGTTAAGCCTCTGCCTTCGGTTCAGGTCATGGTCTCAGGTCATGTTAAGGTCCTGGGATCGAGCCCCGCATCGGGTTCTCTGCTCAGCAGGGAGCCTGCTTCTGCCTCTCTCTGCCTACTTGTGATCTCTATCACATAAATAAAATCTTTTTTTTTTAAAAAGTCCTATTACAGAAAAATTAAGTACAGTATTAGCTTTTTGTTTGTTTGTTAGAGTTTGGTCAGTAACTAGGCTCTTTCCTACTAAGTTTTCAGTTATTTGTCTAAAATTGCCACACAGGGGCACCTGGTAGACTCAGTCAGTTGAGCATCCAACTCTTGATTTCGTTTCAGGTTGTGATCTCAGGGTTGTGGGATTGAGCCCCTAGTTAGGCTCCATGATCAGAGCTCAGCAAAGGAGTCTACTTGATGATTCTCTCCCTCTTCTTTTGACCCCCCCAATTCCTGTGTGCCCCCTCACACGCACTCTCTCTCTCTCAAATAAATAAGTGAAATATTTATTTGAGAGAGAGACAGAGTGAGAGAGCAAGAGAGGGGTCAGAGAGAGAAGCAGACTCCCCATGAAGCTGGGAGCCTGATGTAGGACTCAATCCCAGGACTCTGGGATCATGACCCAAGCCGAAGGCAGTCGCTTAACCAACTGAGCCACCCAGGCGCCCTCTCTCTCAAATAAGTAAATAAATCTTTAAATAAATAAATAAATAAATAGCCTTACGAAGGCAAATGACAAATGATTTACATTTCAGCATTTATTCTTCGTATTCTAAAAGAATACACTTGGGGTCCCTGGGTGGCTCAGTGGGTTAAGCCTCTGCCTTCGGCTCAGGTCATGATCCCAAGCGTCCTGGGATCAAGTCCCACATCGGGCTCCTTGCTCAGCTGGGAGCTTGCTTCTCCCTCTCCCTCCGTCTGCCTCTCTGCTTACTTGTAATCTCCATCTCTCTGTCAAATAAATAAATAAAATCTTTTAAAAAAAGAAAAAGAAAAAAGAATACACCCAAGTTCAGAGCAGCTTATGGGACCTTCTGTGTGAGGATGTGCATAGAAGACTGAATGCAACAAATTATACACAAGAATTGGGATTTTGTACAAAAGTTCAGATTGAGACTCTTACCAATCTACTGGTAATAGATAAGGAATTTGCTCCTTACGTTACCTCTGTAACTTCAGAATTCCACTCATCCAGATACCAGACAGCCCTATAGTATCTGTGCTATGCCTCAAACAAAACAGGTGCTTACTAAATACTTGCTGATATACCAAAATGTTTTCTGTGAGCCTATCCCATGAAATAATAGTCTAGCTCATGGAGTCTTTCACCAGGACCCAGGAAAAGCAGTAGCCTGTAATAATACATTTAACACCTTGCTCACTGTTATCTACTTCCCAGTTTCTGTGTTAAGAAGATAAATATAGGGGCACCTGGGTGGCTCAGTGGGTTAAAGCCTCTGCCTTCGGCTCAGGTCATGATCCCAGGGTCCTGGGATCGAGCCCCGCATCAGGCTCTCTGCCTCGCAGGGAGCCTGCTTCCTCCTCTCTCTCTCTGCCTGCCTCTCTGCCTGCTTGTGATCTCTGTCTGTTAAATAAATAAAAGTCTTTAAAAAAAAAAAAAGAAGATAAATATAGGGATGCTAAGAAAATCAGGCCTAGAGGCGCCTGGGTGGTTCAGTCATTAAGAAAATCAGGCCTAGAGAACTGGGAATGTTCTGGGATACAGTCAGAGTGCTTAAAAAGTTCTTGATTTTCAGGCACAATGCTCTTTGTCATCAGCTCTTGGGTGCAACTATGAAGCTTCCCTGAAGATACTGGAAATAAAATTGTTCTGTGAATTACCTCTGAGCTCAACATGTGAATGAATTAGAGTAGAAATATACAAAGCCACCAACAGACCATGCTTGGATGGGTATTGTCACTGGAAGTGAAAACTCAAGTCAAGTTACTTATCAGACTTCTGACCAGTATTAGCAGCAAAGGAATCTTGAAGATTGCTTCTCAGGAAACATACCCCAGCCCACGGCTTCAGGGCCTAGGGAGCCATTCTTCCTGTTTCTGTATAAACTATCTTTCTCTTACCTAGTGCTCTAGGCAATGCATTCATCGAACTCTCCTCATTCTGATTCACCTTCATATTTATGTTTTCATTTCCCACATTCCCAGGATAGGGAAGAATTTGCTGGACAAACCCATGAAAGTTTTACCGCATCTGTAAATTGGTATCCATCTTCATACGCTGGCCTTACAAGCTTGGTTTCCAAGTCTACCCTGAAAGATGGATGTGCTCTCCATCTGCTGATGAAATCAGTTTCCAAGCCTGCAGTGGTGCAAATCAAACTCTGGACTACACGTTCACCCAAGCAATGCAACCCCCTGAGGCCTCTTAGGAAGTGGCCAGCTGACTCTCCAGACACTACCTCTTTCTACCTATGAGAAGCCAAGGGAGCTACTGATCTACCAAAGGAGCCCAATTATAACTTTCTACACTTAGATTATTACAGCTTTTACTTAAGAAAATCAGTTTAAATACAATACAACCAATTTCAAGTGAATCGTAAGTTATATCAAATGTTCTGTTTCAGCATGAAGCAAATAAACATGTTAGCTAAAAAAAAAAGGTATAATTCTTTAAAGAGAAAGCCTCATTTAAACAAGTAGGGAAGGAAGAGCTACTAGAGATTAAGAGAAATTAGACCTACCCAATGCAATGGGTAACCAAATACAGTGGGTGAAACCTTGTTTAGATTTTATTGCAAATATCCTGTGGGAGGCAGAATAACAGCCCCTCCCAAAGACCTAAACATCTTTATGTTACATTACATGATAAGAGACTTTGCTGGTGTGATTAAGTTAAGGGTTTTTAAATGGTCAGGTTATTCTGGGTTATCCAGATGGGTCCAATATAATCACCTGGGTCCTTAGAAGCAGAGAACCTTTCTCAGCGGAGGTCAGAGTGAGATAGGATTATGGAAGAAAGATCAGAAAGATGCAGCATTGCTAACTTGGAAGACAGAAGGGGACTAAGAGCCAAAGAATGCAGGCCCTAGATGCTGGAAAATGCAAGTAAACAAGTTCTCTTCTAGAACATCCAGAAAGGAATGTAGTACCTTGGTTTTAACACCAGTGAGGCCCCTATCAGACTTCTGACCTAAAGAGCTGGTAGGATAATGACTTTGTTGTTTTAAGTCACTAAATTTACAGTAACCTGTTACAGAAACAATAGAAAACAGATATACAAACTCTAAAAGATATTTTGAGACAAATTAGGAGATTTAAACAAGGATTGGGTATTAAATG
>ML101401.1:14274-24861 GCA_003697995.1 Taxidea taxus jeffersonii
GAGTATTAAGGAATTAATGTTAATTTGTGTTAGGGTATAATAGCAGTATTTAGACTACCTTTTAAAACTTTTTGTTAGAGATGACATAGTGAAGTATTTATAGTTGAAATGATACAATGAAAGCTGCAATTTGCCTTAAAATACTGCCCCTTTTCCTCCAAAAGGTGGGGGAATAGATAAGACATTAAAATTGGCAAAGGTTAGTTAATTGTTGAAGATGGGGGCTCATGATACTATTCTATTATTGTGTATACTTGAGGTTTTTCATAGTAAGTTTTTTTAAGCAAATTGAATTAAGAAAAAGCACCTGAACACTACAGAACAGCACTGTCCCAAATAGTTTTCTATTCTGTGTCTGCACTGTTCAGTGCAGCAGCCACTAGCCATGGGGCTGATGAGCACCTGAAATACAGCCAGTACAACTGAGGAATTGAAGGTTTTGTTTCCTTTAATTTGAATGAAGTGAATTTAAATAGTCCCATGTGGCTAGTGGCTACCATATTACACAGTGTAGCTCTAGACATTAGAAGGGAGCCATGTTACCTCACTATTAGATTCAAGTAAGTAAGCTCATGAATCAAGACAGTGCCACATCTGTTATTTGTTTTTTTTTTTAAGATTTAATTTATTTGACAGAAAGAGATAACAAGTAGGCAGAGAGGCAGGCAGAGAGAGGAGGAAGCAGGCTCCCCGCTAGGCAGAGCCCGATGGGGCTAGATCCCAGGACACTGGGATCATGACCTGAGCCAAAGGCAGAGGCTTTAACCCACTGAGCCACCCAGGTGCCCCAACACATCTGTTATTTGTCTCCCAGCCTCTCTTTCCCTTTCTCACTAAGAGTACCCAGCTCTTACCCTCAGGGCTCCTGGGGCTCTTCTGTATTGGTAAGTGAAGTAGCCCCCTCGATATGGATGGGAACCCTAGAACTGCTATCATGTTCCCTTGGCACACTGAGGTTCCTGAGAGAATAAAACCAAAATTGGGATAAAGATGAACAGAGTCTTAATTCTCAAGTTCTTACATCCAGTCAACCGTAGGGAATCAACTCCATTCCTACTTTCCCTTGTTTCAGTTGGATAATCCAATAAATTCCTCTCTTCTGCTTATGTTATTTTTGCGTCAAGTTCTATCCCTTGCAACCTACAAGGTCCTATTAAAGAACTTAGTGTCAGGGTCACTAGCAAAATAATATTAATGGCACTGCTACAGACTGAATTGTAATCCCCTGAAATTTGTCATGTTGCAGCCCTAACCCAGCCCTCATTCCCATCTGACTATATTGAAGACAGGGCTTTTAAGGAGGCTATATTAAGGTTAAATGAAGTCGTTGGTGTGGAACTCTGGTGCCCCTATAAAAAGAGGAAGAAACAACAGAGCTCCCTCAGACAAGTAGACAAAGGGAAGGCAGCTATCTGCAGCCCAAAAGAGTCCTCCCTCATCAGACCCCAACCATGCTGGCACCCTGATCTCAGACTTCCAGCCTCCAGAACCTGAGGAAGTGAATTTCTGTTGTTTCAGCTGCCCAGTCTGATATTTTGTTACAGCAGCCCTAGCTAAGAGGGGACCAGGATAGCTCCCCTAGTGCCAATTATCAGTTCTTTCTTCAGGGTGAAGTACACCCTGATTAGCAAAAATAGCAATATTGAGATGTTACTATTCTACTTGCATTCTTGATTTCAGCTTAGACTGGAGTAGAGTAGCTTTTCAATTGGTTTTTCCTTTTTTTTTTTTTTTTTTTTAAAGTAGGCTCCATGTCCAATACAGGGCTTTGAACTCATGACCCTGAGACAGAGAGTCACATGCTCTACCAACTGAGCCAGCCAGGTGCCCTGGTTTTTATTTTTTTAAGTAGCAAAAAAATCAGCCCAGCTATTTTGAATCTCAGTATCAATTCAGGGGGATTATAAGAATATAGAAAAAAAAGTCTTTAGTGAGATTAAGCAGCCAGAACCATATTACTAGTAATTACTAGTAATTACTAGGAGAAAAAGCTGATAAATCACATAGTCAAATTCAATTATTAATCTAATTTTCCACTTTATTCCTTGTATCAACAGATTAAGAAAGTGAAATTCTCCTACATGCTGATTTATAGATGTTTATAAGCACCACACAGTTTCACAAAGACTAATATTCAGTAATCCCTTTAAATGCAGTTTTAATCTTTATTTTGAGCTAAGTGTAATAATTTAATACACTAAGCTAAACACACACAAAACCTATATATCCTGAACCACAAAAGTGGTTTCCAAAGCCATATATGGTTTAGTCTAGTACACATTTCCACAAACAAGTACTAACAAATAGGTTAATAAAACACTATCCCAAGTGCTTATCTCGCCATCAGCTTTTTAAGCAATACCATTCCTACTACTGAAAGCATTTATTTTTAGAAGCTTTAATGTGATCTGGGAAAATGAGTTCCCTTAAAATTTGACAACTAGTACATTATAAGCCCAAAAGGTTTTAAATCAAAAGCCTTCCAATACGGAAGAATTCACATGAAACTTTTAGTTTAAAAAATTTTAAAAAACCTTCTTGTAATGTAAAGAATACTAAAAAACAAGTATCTTAGATAAACATTCCTACAAAAGACTGTTATTTTACTGTATCATCTTCTCCTTAAAAAAAAAAAAGCAAACCAATTCACTATTTTTTAATAATTAGATCACTGTAGTCTAAAAACTTTAGAATACATGAAACATGTCTTAGCAATCATAGTCAAAGGGGCCCTATAGATTTCATATATTAAACAGCTATGGTTTAGCCTACAATGGCACAAATGCACCCAATACATAAATACTACTTCATCATTTAAACAGTCAGTCAGAAGGAACGGCCTGGTTTGCAAGGTACTTCCACTTACATGTGGCCATTAAAAACCCAATAAGTAATTCAAGTACAGTCATATAATGGCAGGCAATTCAAGGCTCAAATATCACTCTAAAAACAAAGACATGAAAATAAAAGCTGAAAAATCTGTGTTTCTCCATCTTGCATATATACATGGCTAGAAACTGGGACCTCACTGTGGAAAATATACAGTTATTATATATGGTTCCCCCAGAAGATAATGAAGCTTCAGAAAGTATAGGTGTCAAGATCCATAGTTTGCTTCATCAAATGCTTTTCTAGCTCGTTTCAATTCTTCATTCATAGTAAGCAAGTCTTTAACCCTAGCAAACTTCCTCGGGTCCTTTCGAATCAAGAAGACGATATCTTCAACTTGTACCCGACCTTGTCTTCCAATTGACATTGCCTTGTGAGTCTATTACAAAGAAATAAATTAAATTAAATTAAATCTAATATCTTATTCTTTTAATTTGCATTTATTTAATACCGGTGAGTTTGAAGATTTTCTCTTTTAATTATTATAGCTATTCATTTGTGAATTGTCTTTCTATTTGGGTCCTTTGTCCACTTTCTACTGTGTTATAGGAATGTTTCTCTTAATGGTTCATAGACATTTTTTAATACTAAAGATATTAAAACTATCAAATCTATTGAGGTTTCTTTTTTGATCCATGTAGCTTTTGTCTTCATTTTTATAAAATAATTCTATAATTTCTTTGTAGCTGCACACTTCATTGTCTCAGTAGTTGAGAAATAGTGGTAGGTTTTCTTAAATTCAAGTAAGTCTCATCTCCTATCATATATTCATCCTGTACAAAAACAAAAGTCTGTGGGACGCCTGGGTGGCTCAGTTGGTTAAGCGGCTGCCTTCGGCTCAGGTCATGATCCCAGCATCCTGGAATCGAGTCCCACATCGGGCTCCTTGCTCGGCGGGGAGCCTGCTTCTCCCTCTGCCTCTGCCTGCCTCTCTGTCTGCCTGTGCTCTCTCTCTCTCTAACAAATAAATAAATAAAATCTTAAAAAAAAAAAAAAAAGTCTGGGGTGCCTGGGTGGCTCAGTCAGTTAAGCATCTGCCTTTGGCTCAGGTCATGATCCTGGAATTCCAGGATCGAGTCCCAGGTCACGCTCCCTTGCTTGGCTCCCTGCTCAGCAGGGAATCTGCTTCTCTCTCTGCCCCTCCCCCTGTTCATTCTCTCTCCCGATCTCTCTCAAATAAATAAAATCTTTAAAAACAAAGGTTCGGGCGCCTGGGTGGCTCAGTGGGTTAAGCCTCTGCCTTCGGCTCAGGTCATGATATCAGGGTCCCTGCTCGGCAGGAACCCTGCTTCTCCCTCTCCCACTCCCCCTGCTTGTGTTCCCTCTCTCACTGTGTCTCTCTCTGCCAAATAAATAAAATCTTAAACACACACACAAATGTTCATCATAGCATTATTTCTAATGACTAAAAAACGGGGAATCTAAGTATTTAGTAAGGCATTAAATAAATTTGGGCACATCCAATCAATAAATATTATGAAGCCATTAAAATTATAGAGTGTTATGCAAAGACACAGGGGATAGAGTTCTACTTAAGTGAAAAAGCAGGCTCTATGACAAAATATACTGTATGATTTCAATTTAATGAAGTTAAAAAATATGTGCAAAAAAACAAGAAAATACTCACCAAAATCTCAGCATTAGTTGTCTCTAGGTGGAAGGATTACAGATTTCTATTTTCTTTCCTGCATGTTTTTTTTTTAAGATTTTATTTATTTATTTGAGAGAGAAAGAGAGAGAGCATAGAGGGAGTGCGAGGGGCAGTAGCAGACTCCCTGATTAACTGAGAGCCTGATGTGAGGTTCAATCCCAGGACCCTGAGATCATGACCTGGGCAGAAGGCAGATGCCCAACCAACTGACCCACCCAGGTACCCCTTTCCTGAACTTTTTTATACTTCCTAAATTTAATAAATATTATTTTTATAAATGGAAAAGAATGTTTAAAAATGCATACTCTGACACAGGAATTTACTTCTATTATTCTGTACGAAGGAAATAATCCATAACACAGTAAAAATTCACAGGAACACAACCAAACTCAGTATTTCCATCTCTATGAATATATCCAAGGAGACAGGAGGCAATTTCATGAATATGCTCATTCAAAAGTATCTATTCACTTAATAATCAGTAAGTAACTGAACTTCATTTAACTACTAAAATAACTGTGATTAGAATATAGAAAGTATGTACTGTAAAATTTTAAGTAAAAAAATGTTTACCATGATTACCACTATGTAAGCATTGCATACTTTTTCTAAAGACTTTATTTATTTATTTGAGAGACAGCATGAGAGGAGAGACAGAGAAGCAGACTCCCTGCTAAGCAGGGACCCCCCAATGTGGAACTTGATCCCAGGATCCTGAGATCATGCCCTGAGCTGAAGGCAGAGGCTTTTTTTTTCAATTTTCTATTAACATATAATGTATTATTTGCTTCAGGGGTACAGGTCTGTGAATCATCAGTTTTACACAATTTACAGCACTCACCATAGCACATACCCTCCCCAATGTCCTAACCCAGCCACCCTATCCCTCTCCCAGGCCCCAGCAACTCTCAGTTTCTTTCCTGAGATTAAGAGTCTCTTATGGTTTGTTGAAGGCAGAGGCTTAACTGACTGAGCCACCCAGGCGCCCCAGCACTGTATACATTTAAATAAATACTGGAAGGAGGAAACTTACATTAGATTATTATTTTTAAATTTTATTCAAGGATCTTAAATTATGTTCTTATAAATAAAATTCAGGAGAGAGTAGAATATTATATGTGTACATATGTACATGTGTATATCTTTACATATTTATGTATCTTTTTTTTTAAGATTTTATTTATTTATTTGACAGAGATCACAAGTAGGCAGAGAGAGAGGAAGGGAAGCAGGCTCCCTGCTGAGCAGAGAGCCCCACCCGATGTGGGGCTCCATCCCAGGGCCCTGGGATCATGACCTGAGCTGAAGGCAGAGGCTTTAACCCATTGAGCCACCCAGGCGCCCCTTCTGTGTATCTTTAATGATAAATAGTAATTGGTAACTTCCACAAAAAGGCACTCAAATGGGTAAGATTATTTCAAAAGGATGGCATAGTTCTAGTCTTAACTCAAAGTTAGAATTTCAGATCTATTACTCAGTTAACTAAGACCAATTACAAAAAAATCTTACCATTTCAGTGATGAATTCTATGACAAGGTCTTCAAGTATATCCACTGACTCAGTATAAGGATTCTGGTCATCCCCAAACCCATACATCATACATCGCACTGAAAAGAACAATAATTTTTGTTTACTTGAACAAATTTAACAATTTTACCAATACTTTTCTCAAATTATAAATGGACCAAGATAGAGAAGATACCTGTATGAACATATTTACATTGTGTCTACAAGTATGGACTTAGATGTAAGGGATTTTAACCAGAATCTCATAACCAACTACTCCTACCTGTCCTTCCCTAGTAGGAACTCCTGTTCCCTCCCAGCTACAAAACCCTGACATCAATATTCTTTCCCTAACCTCTATTACCTATTCGCCAACAACCCTGGAATAACTTGAATTAGGAAACTCCATGGCAGTGACAGGATGAGTAGCAATGGCTCAGTCCTCACTGGGAGTGTTCTGTGCATATATGGTGTAGGGTGAGGGGAGGGCAGTGGTGGCACTGGAAAAGAGAAGGCAAAATCTTTCTGATACCAACATAGGGAAAAGGAAATGAGAGAAAGTGCTCCAATTTCTTTTTATATGAAGAAAAGAGGAATCAAATGGAGAAAGCAAACTATGTAGAATCTTGATTATTTCATATTTCATTCTCCAGATCAATGCACTGCTAACATCTGAAAGAACCATAGAAAATGCAAAAGAGAAAAAAATTCAATACAGAGTAATAAAAAAAACCCCACCTCATTTAATCCTTACAACAACCCTTTCCAGTAGATACTATTATTATCCCTATTCCATTTAGGTGAAAAAACTGAGGGACTGAGCTAAGTGATTTACCCAAGGTCACACAGATAGTAAGAGATAAAGCCCATTTTTGAACCCAGCTGATCTGGATCCAGAGTTTATAGTCCTACCCTCAACAGTATTATACTTCTTGGGCTTAAGGCAGATGGGATCCAGATGGATTATCATCCTATAGTCTATGAATCCCCAGTTAGTCTATGGACAGGCTTTGAGAAATCCTCGAACCCTTCTGAAATTATATGCAAAAATTTTATATATTGTTTGTGTGTATGGATTGTTCTGCAAAGAATAATCCACTCTTACCAGATTCTGAAAGGGGTATATAAATGTTACAACAACAACAAAAAATCGATCATAGGTTGGAAATGTTTTGTATCTTGATCTGAGTGGTGGTTATAAGTATATGTAAATACATAAAATTCATCAAGTTGTTCATTTAAGACTAGTACAATGTAAGTATAGTAAAACAACAACAAAAACAACAACAACAAAAACCCTAGAATACTTCTAAAGGAAGAAATGAGTACATTAAGAGTAATTCCTATTTAGGAGAAGCAAAAGCTGGTCAAACTGAAAGGAGTATTAGGTACACCAGCCTAGGGAGGAAAAGAAAGGGGTGATTTGGAAGTCAGGTTGGGACAGAGGTATCCCTAGGGTTTAAACTGGCAAGAGCCTACAGGTCCAGATACAGGGGTACTAAGCAAACACAGGAGCCAACATTTTTTCTTCCTCTTGGGTTCTGACAACTTTTTTGCCTTTTCTTTTTTGAGATAACTTCAGACTTAACAAGAGTTGCAAAAGAAGTACAGAGCTCCCAAATACCCTATATCCACCATATCCTGATGTTAACATCTTACAGAACCACAGATATTTATCAAAACTAAGAAATTAACACTGATACAAGTACAGAAGTTACTCAAGATTGTACCAGTTTCTCAACTAATGTCCTTTCACTTTTTTTTAGAAGATTTTATTTATCTATTTGTCACAGAGAGAGGGAGAGAGAGCGAACGAGCACAGGCAGACAGAGAGGCAGGCAGAGAGAGAAGCAGACTCCCTGCCGAGCAAGGAGCCCGATGTGGGACTCGATCCCAGGACGCTGGGATCATGACCTGAGCCAAAGGCAGCTGCTTAACCAACTGAGCCACCCAGGCGTCCCTAATGTCCTTTTTCTGTTTCAGGATCCCACACTATTTAGCTATCATGCCTCCTTACTTTCTACTAAGCAGTGACAGTTCCTCAGACTTTTCTCATCTTTCATGACCTTGACACTCTGGAAGGATACTGGTTAGTGATCTGGTAGAATGTTCTCCAATATGGATCTGTCTGGTGTTTTCTCATGATTTGACTGTAGTTACACATTACTAGAGAGGGTATCATAGAGGTGATGAGCCCTCTTAACGTATCAGATCGGAGGTACATGTTAATACCTATTACTGGTGATACTGACTTTGATCATTTGGGTAATACTTTAGACCCCACTTGTCTGCCAGGATTCTCCATTGTAAGCTTGCTATTCTGCCTTAAATATTTAAGGAAGATACTTTATCATTATTATTTTGATGGGTATAATTCACTAGTATGTATGTAAACTGCATTTGGTTAAAGGGTTTGTAAAGACACCAAAAAATGCCAATGAATGCTTTGAAACTCTGTGTTACAGTAGCAAGAAATTTTTTAAGAAGGTTTAGGAGAGGGACGCCTGGGTGGCTCAGTTGGTTGGGCGGCTGCCTTCGGCTCAGGTCATGATCCCAGCGTCCTGGGATCGAGTCCCACATTGGGCTCCTTGCTCAGCAGGGAGCCTGCTTCTCCTTCTGCCTCTGCCTGCCACTCTGTCTGCCTGTGCTCGCTCCTGTGCTCTCTATCTAATAAATAAATAAAATCTTAAAAAAAAAAAAAAAGAAGGTTTAGGAGAACAGATCTTGGCCAGTAAGGTCTATCAAGATTTAGGTAAGATAAGGAGAAGGTTATGAAAATTCCAAATTCTTATCATCACAAAAATAAAGCAATCCAAGTAGAACAAAGGTTTCTACTAAGAACTAAAAATGCAAAATCCTGGGATGCTCTGGTGTGGAAATCCCCTTCTTAGGCTGACGTAAGAAGTAAAAACAGGGGCGCCTGGGTGGCTCAGTGGGTTAAAGCCTCTGCCTTCGGCTCAGGTCATGATCCCAGGGTCCTAGAATCGAGCCCCACGTCGGGCTCTCTGCTCGGCGGGGAGCCTGCTTCCCTTCCTCTCTCTCTGCCTGCCTCTCTGCCTAGCTGTGATCTCTGTCTGTCAAATAAATAAATAATAATAATAATAAAATAAAATAAATAATAAATAATAAATGAATGAATGAATGAATAATAATTTTTTAAAAAGAAGTAAAAACACATACAAAGGTAGTAAACAGTATCAAAGATGGATTAAGGAGTGGTCAGCTTTAGATGAGAAACTGAGATATGGAGGATCTGAGTCATTAAAAAAATAAAAATATAACCTGACTGCAGATTCAAGAGCATTTGGAAACCACTTGTCTGACCCAGCATAAGTAAACCATATATTCATGCATTGTCTCATCTGTCAATACTCAGCCACAACTATGTGTAAAGGACACAGGATGGAGAGCACATTGTCACAGTGCCTTTCAAGGGGTGGCTTTGACCATCACTAGGAACAGCAGCTCTCCCTCTTGCTGCTGCCAAAAAGAGTCAAACCTGTCTATTGAGGGAATGCACTACAGAATGAATACATTATAATCTCTATGTCACTGTCATGTATTACACTGTTCATCACCTTTCTGTCTTGTCCAATGCCTTAGTCCAAAGCCCCAACTTAATTTCTTACCCTTGGCACCTGTCCCAGGATCCATTAAAACCTTTGACTTATAGTCAAAGGAGTTCTGCTGCAATAGTAAGGGACAAAAAAAATAATGGAGGTATATTCTAAGGCCCTGAATTGAAACACTGATCACATTTCCTTACTTTAAAAAAAAAAAAAGGAAAAAAGAAAAAAGGGTATACACCCACCCACCCACCTACACATATATAACTTGGGGTTAGGATCACTGGTATCTATGATTCAGAAGTTAAAGATATTTTTATAAGCAAATCTGAGAATACTGTCCCCACAGAGAAACACATCCAGAACATTAATCTACTTTGAACAGACGTGTCCGAAAGTTTTTATTGTCTGTAATTAAATCACTGTCAAATATTACTTACATTCTTTAGAAAAAAGTCTCTTCCTTTTACCCTGTCCGCCTTCTGCACCTCCTCCAATTTCTTCATTTTCTTCCTCAAACTATAAGTTAGAACGTATATACAGAAATGTCAAGCACTGCATTTGATTTTTAAATAATTAACATTAATTTTTTTCCATTTTTCAACACTGATGCCAGAAAGCCTAAGATAATCATGAAATCTGAGCATTTTGGGAGCTTTAAAGACTATCCAGTCCGACTTCCCACTCATGCAGGAATGGCTTCTACACTGTCCCTAACAAATAATCCTACTGCCTCTCCTAGAAGAGTTCCAATGACCAAACTTTATTTTTATTTTTTTAAACCAACTAGGTAGCCTGTTACTACAGTTTTATTATTAAGAGTTGGTATTTAAAACAAAGGGGTTGGTACTGAATCAAAGTAAGCAAGAGTAGTATTTACTAAGCACTGCCTATACATAGCTAGCAACGTTCCTCAAATAAGCCTTAGCCCCATTTTATGATAAAAACCAGGCTTACAGTTAAGGAACTTGCTCA
>RCUC01129315.1:0-14541 GCA_003697995.1 Taxidea taxus jeffersonii
GACACACTGACACACTCACACACAGACACACTCACACAATACTCAGGCACTCTCACACACTCACACACAAACACACACACTGACACACTCACACAATACTCAGACACTCGCACACACTCACACACAAACACACACTGACACACACACACAGAACACTCACACATACACACTCACACAATACTCAGACACTCTCACACACTCACACACAAACACACACACAGACACACTCAGACAACCCACACAGCACACACCCACTCTCACACAGACACAGACAACACTCACACACACTCAGTGATTCTCACACACTCACACAGACACACCCACACAGACACACTCACACAGTGGCACCGGAGCCCGTTCTGTGCCTGCGGACACGACCCGGAGCGCTGGGCTGGCTCCTGACCACAACGCATGAAGAGGAACAGACACAGAGGGTGAGCGGTGAGGGCCCCCGTCCGTGGGGAAGCCAGGAGCTCACTAGAGGTGTTGGTCTGGGAGAAGGGAAAACTCGGAGGGGCCGGTGAGGGCTCTTCAAATAGTCCATGAACTTCCCTGTGCAAGAGGGTTGCTCGGTGAGGCCCAAAGATCCACAGAATGAGGACTGGGGGGTGGCGAGGGAGTCTTACAGGGGCAGATTTTGGCCCGAAAAGGAGCAGAATTATTTGTCACTTCAGTCTGCATGGAGCACCTGTCCTGGGCCAGGCGTGGGGACAAAGTGGTGAAGAGACAGATCGGGGACTACCTTCTTCAACTTCATGCTCTTCTGAGGAGGGCAGTCTGAGCAGTTGAGTTATGGGGCATCTGTGAGGCCTGAGGGAGACGTGCAGGGCTCCAGAGTTGTGCTGGGAGCAGAGCTCCACTGGCAGGAGTGAGCTCCCCGTCACAGGCTGTGGCCAAGCGCAAGCCGGGCAACCTGTTGGCAAGGATGCTTATGGAGGCCATTGAGACCCAGACGGAGTTTCAACTTGATGCTCTGCCAGATCGTACTCACCCAGGACTCGGAAACTGCCAGGGTTGTACGTTTCACACTGGGTAGGTCTCGCAGAAAAGAGATCAGGAAGAGGAGGTCGGAATAATTTTGTCACCTCCTCCACCCCTTGTCCCCTGTTCTCTTCAGGTGGCCAGACCAGGTAACCTCTGCCTGGCCAGAAGGAAGGAAGGAAGGGAAGGAGGGAGGGAGGGAGGAAGGAAGAGAGGGAAGGAAGGAAAGAAGGAAGGACGGAGGGAGGGAGGGAGTGAAAGATAGAAGGAAAGGAAGAAAGAAAGGGAAGAAGGGAGGAAGGAAGAAGTGAAGGAAGGAGGGAGGGAGGAAAGGAAGGAAGAAGGGTGGCGGAAGGTCCAATATGCTCAGCATGTGACAGTTTCCATCTGGAAGGGCCTAAGTTGCAGAGTAGAGAAAGAAGGAATGTGGACCCTGGACTGGGAGGCAGGAAGATAGCCCTCAGCCTTCTGCTTTGTAACATACCGCTGTGTGCCTTTAGGCACGTCACTTGGCCTTTCTGGGCCTCCCCTATGATCTGAGGAAGTTGCACTGGCCGATTTTATGGCCACGCCAGCCCCGAAGGCCTGCAAGTAACCCTGTACTTACTGAGCCCAGGAGAGGCCCCCACAAAGGGTGGGTGGGCCGGTCCGCCCCACAGCAGCTGCCGGGCTGAGATCAAACATCCCAACAGGGGTGTTTCTGGAGTGATGCTATTTATTCCTTTCTGGGTTTCAGAACAAAACCCCAGAAGCAGAAACCACTTCTGAGCTCCCAGAGGTTTCTTTCCAAGGATGATATTTGCTAACCAAAGACAGATGCATGAGAACTGGAGTTTTCTTTAAACTCTGCTCTGAAAAAGCCCGTGCCCAACACACCATTTTTCTGCCGCAAAGGTTGGACGGCAGCTTTAAATAGATATCCTTAGGGCCTCACCTTTCAATTGAGGGAAAATCCACTAACAGTCAAAAGCGAATGGGAAAATTAAGAGTTTCAGAAACTGTATTTCAAAATTGACCACGAACTTGCAACAAGTATTATGAAATGCCTCCGTGTTCTCAGCCCTCCCAATCCTTGGATTTAATGGACGCTGGTAACTCGCTAGCCAGTCGCCCTGACCTTCGCAGAATTTCTCTAAAGCTCGTGATGAAGGTGGACTTTTGCTCTCTCAACCAGCCTTCACCCCAGGGACTTCATTCAGGGCCCACTTCATGGGGGTCGAAGGGCCCCACTGTGCTTGGTTTAATGCCTGGTTGTACCGATGTAAAAGTCTTAGTAATTTTTGAACAAGGGGCTCTGCATTTTCATTTTGAACTAGGCCCTGTAGATGCTTGAAAAAACTCAACCCTTTCCCTAGGCCATCACCGAACTAGTGCTAATTTAGCTTTCAGAACTAAATGTGCAACTTCTGTCTTATTAGCATATGACTTAGCCAACTGACCTGTCCAGAATGTGTCGTACACAATGGAATGATGGGTCCTTTGGTTCAGCGAAATAAAATCGATCTGTTTCACATATAACTGTTCTCATATGTAATTCCAAATCCAATTGCCCAAACTTACACAAACTTGGTGGAGAACCTGTAAGACTGTAAGAAAGTGCTGATCTCCCAACCCTTGACTTAGAGCATCTTGATGGGGTGAACAAACTATGGCTTGTGGGCCAAATCTGGCTTGTCGCCTGTTTTTGTCAATCAAGTTTTATTGAAACACAGCCACACACAGAACCACTTACTTACTGCCCATGGCTGTTTTCATGCTACAATGGCAGAGTTGAGAATTTGCAAGGGTTGGTAGGTCCAGCAAAGTCTAAAATATTTACCATCTGACCCTTACAGAAAAAGTTTGCTAATACCCCTCTAGCTATTAGAATTGCTAATTTTCTAGAAGACACTAGCAAACTTTGAAAACATGGCTTTTAAGAATAATGTTGTACTCTTGGGATAGGAAATGATTACTTAGACATAAACCATACATGAAAAAGATTTATAAGTTTGGTTACATTAAAATAAAAACTTTGGCATGACCAAAGCCACCATCAGCAAAGTTAAAAACAATCAGCTAGCTGGAGAGAAAATGTTTCCAAAACTTTAAACAGAATGCAATTCTGATTATTTGAAGAAATCCTGAAAAGCCAAGAAAAATAGAAAAAAGCAGGCAAAAGATATGTATAGAAAATTCTAAAAGAACTAAAAATGATCAAAAAACATTTTAAAAGATATTCTCATTTAGGGACATCTAGGTGGCTTAAGCATCCAACTCTTGATTTTGGTTCAGGTCATGATCTCAGGATCGTGAGATCAAGCCCTGTGTTGGGATCTGTGCTGAGTGTGGAGCCTGCTTAAGATTCTCTCTCTCCCTTTCCCTCCTCCACCGCTTGCATGCTCTCTGTCTCTTTAAATAAATAAAATAAAATAATAAAATTCACTACCATGAGTAGTGTAGTTAAAAAACAAAAGATACTGGGGCGCCTGGGTGGCTCAGTGGGTTAAAGCCTCTGCCTTCGGCTCAGGTCATGATCCCAGGGTCCTGGGATTGAGCCCCGCTTCGGGCTCTATGCTCAGCAGGGAGCCTGCTTCCCTTCTTCTCTCTGTGCCTGCCTCTCTGCCTGCTTGTGATCTCTGTCTGTTAAATAAAATAAATAAAATCTTACAAAAAAAGATACTCTCATTTAATAATTGAGAATATGCAAATTAAAACACTACCCAGTTTTTCACCCATAAGATAGGCAAACAGTGTTGAAGTCTGACAGATTCACATAAACAAGAATGCTGGAAAATTGTGGCTCTGCACCCTACCGATTGAAGAATAAGTTGGTACATCTGCTTTGGCATACCTAAACCCTAGAGAAACTTGCAACGACATGCCCAGAAAGGATATGTGAGGGTGTTCACTGCAGCACCATTTTTACTGGGGGGAAATGAGCCAAAAGTAACATCTATGAAGAATGGACAAATTCTACTACTTTGTTTCCTCTCTTTGGCATTTCTTTGCCAGTTTTGTAGCGAAAGAGGCAACATTTGCAGGACATGCCCCCTTCTCCTGTGAATCCTTGCCTCTCTGTGGCTTCTTTATCAGAGCCCACCCGTAGGTCATCCTGGACCTGGGTCTGTGGACAAGTGGCCTCCAGCTCTGCACATGTGGATGGACACAGAAGGCCCTTCCACTAAGTGGCCAGAACGATCTGTCACTGAGTCTTCGTGGATTGTAGAGACCCAGAGTGCCCTCACCAGGCTCCAAGGTAAATTTGGCCTTATGTGATCAGAGTAACACAGTGGAATGGGAATGCATGGATGCTGTTACCCACAGCCTTGAGTTTAAATTCCTACATCACCTACTACATCACTTACTGCACAGGGCCACATGGCCCTGAGCTCCGGAACTTACCCATCCTGATCTTTTATCACTCTTCTCTAAGATGACATATGTCCTTGGCGTTTAAATGAGATGGCACCTGGGTGACTCAGTCAGTTAAGCATCTGTCTTTGGCTCAGATCATGGTCCCAGGGTCCTGGATTGAGTCCTGAATCAGTCCCCCTGCTCAGTGGGGAATCTTCTCCCTCTACCCTTCCCCCCTGCTCATGATCTCTCACTCTCACTCTCTCTCTCAAATAAATAAATGAAATCTTGAAAGAAATAAAGAAAAAGAAAGAAAGGAAGGAAGGAAGGAAGGAAGGAAGGAAGGAAGGAAGGAAGGAAGGACGAACCCAGGGCAGGGTCTGGCACCCTGAGGACCCATCTGGGGCTGGCCAAGCATGTCTTACCTAGGATCCAAGAACTATTCGAGAGCTCTGAGCTGAGCAAAGCAGGAAAATGAATCACTGACCAAGTTTGAGCTGGGGCCTCTGTCTTTGTTGCCATTCAATGTTATAAAAGCCATGTTCTCAAAACCCTCCTGTTAGGCAATCCTCTGATGGTCCTGGTGTTCTATGTTTAAACTTCAAAACAGAAGTCAGCTCAAGATGAATTTTCTAGAAGCTCCTTTGCAAGACTGGGATCTTATAGTTGGTCTTGTGTGGCCCCAATTGTCTCTTCACACTCAGAGAAACTCTAGGTTGGAATCTGCAAAAGGGAAGACTTGTAGCAGAAAGGGTGCATCTCTTTGTGGGTGATGTCTCTAGAGGGACATAGGACACTTTTGATGGGCATGACCTCTGCAGAAGGGGACTGGTGACCCAGGGCGAGAGGGAGCCTCACCTTGTTGGCAAACCCTTTCATGCTCTGGAGTGACCCTCCTCATTTACAGGAGTTTATTGCTGCTATTATTATTATTATTATTATTGATGTTGTATGCTGAACAAAAGAAAAGGACTTTGGCCCAAGATGTGCAGTAAGATTCTGCTTCCAATACCCTGACAGCTTTACTTCTGCATATGTTTAGAACTGAACAAAAATAGGGGCGCCTGGGTGGCTCAATCGGTTAAGCATCTGTCTTCAGCTTAGTTCATGATCCCAGGGTCCTGAGATCGAGCCCTGTGTTGGGTTCCCTGCTCAGTGGGGAGTCTGTTTCTCCCTCTCCCTTTGCCTCTCCCCAGGCTTGTGCTCTCTCTCTTGCTCACTCTTTCTCTCTCAGTTTCAGATAAAGAAAGAAAATCTTTTTTTTAAAGAAGAACTGAACAAAAATAAAAGAATAATACATCACAACTTGTGGGGTATAGCAAAGGCAGCACACAGAGGAAAACTTATAGCCTTAGCTACAGATTAGTTCAGTGTTCAACTCCAGTATCTAGAAGGAACTTTGGAGTAAACCTTTTTAAGGAAGAAGAGAATCACACACATAAGAACAGAAGTGAACAGAATAGTGGACAAAATATTTAATTGTTATGTTTGAGAAATACATGAGCAGGGTTCTGGACTTCATTACAATTTTTTATTGCCATAAATAATTTCTTCACTAAATGTGTCATACACACTTGTTTAATAATTGTGTGGTTATTTGTTTAATATCTGTCTTCCCTGAGACACTTTGTATTCTATCCTTGTCTATACCCACACTCCGACCTTGATAGGGGTTCATTAGGTATTTGTGACTTGGATTAGTGAGAGGAATTCCAGCCCTGCCATCAACGGTGTCCCTGAGCAAGTTATTTCGCTGACCTGAACTTCCTCTTCGTAATCTGTCAAATGGGGAGAACAAAGCCCCCCTCACAGAGCTGTGGGGAGAAACAAATTATGTAATGTACTTGAGGTTCCGGCGCCATTGCCGGCACAGGGTAAATAGCCAATAAATGGAGGGAGGTATAATTATGAGTCAGAGAACTGGCTCAGTCATAGCAGTATAATCTGCCTGCTCTACAGCTCCCAGCTCTCTGAAGGGCGTACTCTGCATCGCTGGAAGGGACCAAAGAGGCAGGCTTGAGTGGGAAGGGAAAATTTGGCAAAAGGGAATCATGAGAGGGGGTCAACCAGATGATCAGTGCCTGGGGCAAGCCTGGACTATGATGAGGAGGATGGTACACCCATCCCTGCCTGGCTCCCTCTGGATTATTTTTGCTAGAGTTCTCTTCCCCCAATCTTTAGCGTGGTTCTATTCTTTCAACATATGGGTCTTGATGTTGCCTCCTGCTCTGGCCATTTGCCTGTTTGCACTAAGATCCATCCTCTTCCTTCTCCTGCCCTGCTATATATCACAGACCCCTGGGGAAAATGAGTTTTCCAGCCTTGCTTGCCTACTGGCTCATGATTAGGTTCAGCCATTGGGAGGTGTTGGCAAGAGATTGGAAGGCAGGGGAAAAGGAGAAGCCAGCATGGTTCTAGCTTTTGTTCCTTGGTTCTGCTTCACGGACGATCTCCAGTGGCTGCTTTAGCTCCCTGTAGTCCAGCCCTTCCCAGTGTGGTGTCCACTCCCAGACTCTGGTACATCCCTTCTCTTTGTCTCCACTCGGGTTGATAGTAGCCGCGTGTTACTGCTCATCTCTGGTTAGCCTCACCATCATGTCTGTCCTTGCTGCCTACCCAGCCCTTTTGTAACTACTGTCCATAGTAAAATCCTTCTCTTGGGCTCTCTGATGGGGAATCTGCTTTCTCGATGGGCTTGCTGTTAAATATCTAGTGTTAAATATCTGGGATTCTGTGACTTTGCTTTGGGACTACTATTGTAATTCAGCCAACTTGGAAATAATTCAAGATTTTGAATTTCCTTGTCCAGAATCATCAGATGGGTTAATAAAGGTCAGAAATCATTAATCCCTTAGAGTGCTCGAAGGTGGTCTGTCCTGGGAGGCCACTGCTCTCTATTAAGTGTTCAAGTGTGTGTACTCATCAGGAGGAAATGGAACGGAGAGGCCATCTCCCAGATTCAGCGATGGCCAGACAACACGGGCAGTGCACAATCCACCCCAAATACCAATAAACACGTAATTATGGCGTCATAGGTGAGCAGAACTCAGCCAAGTTGGTCGGAACCTACAGTTCTAGGCTGTCTCTAAGAAGATGGGGGAGGGCTGAAACCTCTGTGTTTTGAACTTCAAGGCTGCTGCATACTGAGCAGGCATTTCCGTGTGGATGTGCCACAAATATTAGAGTTGTTTTGAAATATGCATCGGATACTTAATATTTAGGCAGCTTCTCTCCAGGGCCACTCCCTCTGTCTCAGGGCCCCTCACTTCTGGTCTGGAGCATGCCCAGCTTCCTGTTGGGTCTCCTGGCGCCAAAATAGGCCTCCTCTCGCCCAACCACCCTCCAAACCACCCTCCCCAATGTCATGAGAATGGCCTGTCCAAAAAGCTTAGAGGACTGAATCACTCACCACCTAATGCCTTTAAATAACTCCCCATTGCTAGCAGGATAATCTCCTGGCTCCTTAGCCTTGGGCTCAAGGTGACTGCCTGCTCTGCCCCCTGACGACGTCCTCAGTCAACCTTGTCGACCCCTCTCCACATGGGCTCAAAACACAACACTTCTCATGGTCCCACCACTCCATCTGCTCAGTTTCCCCTCTTATCTTCGCTCAGGCTCTTCCTCCCTCCTAGACGACCCTTTCCTTCCTTTTTCTTCTGATGCTAACTCATGCTTTGCCTCCCTCAATTTTAAAATAAAATATTTGGTGCCTAAAGGATATGAGGAATATCCTGCTAAGCTTAAGAAGCAAAGTATCCCCACACAGTCAAACCTCTGGACTTCCTGATCCCCATGTCTCTTCCTCCAGAACTTCCCCTGGTGACCACCATTTTGAATTCAGAGTTTCATGATTTCTTTAAAGATCTATATACGTTTATGTACATAAGGCATCCCTAAGCCTTATGTGCTGCTTAGAATGTTTTAAAATCTTATACAAAGGGTATCATACTCTAGGTATTCTCCTACAACTGGCCATGTTTGCCTAATACCATGTTTTTGAGACATTCCATGTTGTAGCCTTAGTTCATTCATTTTCAGTATCGTACAACATGTCGGTGTGTGTGTGTGTGTGTGTGTGTGTGTGTGTGTGTGTGTGTGTTTACATTGGCTCTCTTGTTGAGGGCATTTTGGTTGCTTTGATTGATCTTTTTCCTTCCCTTTCCTCCCCTCCTTCCCCCCCACCTTCCTTCCTCCCCCCATCCCTCCCTCCCTCCCTTCCTTCCTTCTATCACAAACCTGACTGCTGTGAACACTATCAGCACATCTCCTTGTGAACATGGGCAAGAGGTTTTCAAAGGTATCATATAGAAATGGAATTACAAACCATAGGGCAAGTAAAAATTTTCAATTTTACTAGGAATTGCCAAATAATTTGCCAAAATGATCAGAGTAGTTTATATGGCTCACCAGAAGCACATAAAGAAAATCCCCTTCAGGGACGCTTGGGTGGCTCTGTCAGTTAAGCAGCTGCCGTCGGCTCAGGTCATGATCCCAGGGTCTTGGAATCGAGTCCCGTACCAGGCTCCCTGCTCAGTTGGGAGCCTGCTTCTCCCTCTGCCTGCTGCTCCCCTGCATGTATGCTCGCTGGCTCTCTCTCTCTTTGTCAAATAAATAAAATCTAAAAAAAAAAAAGAAGAAGAAGAAAAGAAAATTCCTTTCAGTCTACATGGTTGCCTCAACTTCCTAATAACATATTAAAAAGATTTGGGGCAACAATTCTGTGTGAAATGGAATCCTGTTGTACTTTTGATTTGGTATTCCTCGATTATAGGTGGGCCACCACGTTTCCCATTCTGTGAAAAGCCTGTTGGTAACTTCTGCTCGTATTTCCTTTATTCGTCTAATGATTTTTAAAACGACTTGTAAAAATTCCCCAATATATTTTGGATAATAATCTGGTTTTGGTTATATATGTTGCTAATATCTTTTCCCTGCTTGCCATCTGTCTCTTTCTGTTTATGGGATCTTTGATTAGCAGGAGTCTTTTCAGTTTTGTCAAATTATTACATTTTTTTTTCTCCTAGGGTTTGTGCTTATGTCTTTTTCCCTCCGTATGAGCTGAGGCAAGGATCAGACTCCATCCCGTGCAGCTAACCCAGGTCCCCAGTGTCATTTATCCATCAGTTGGTCCTTCACTTTATGCTAACTCTTCCAGTTGAATAAAAGCAGTGATCTTACACATCCTTGCGTCATTCATCATTTTAAAAGAAATGCTTTTCAATGCTATCAAGTATGATGCTTGTATAGATTTTTAATTTATTCCTAGTTAAACAAGTTGCTATCTTTTTTGAGATTGTTAAGATTTTTATCATAAATGTTCAGTTTTGTTTGTTTGAAGCCTCTTTCTGCTATTAACGAGATGTCAATACAGTTCCTCTTTAATCTCTTCTTGTAATGAAATTATCAATAATTTGCTGATAATAAATGATCTTCACCTTCCTAGAATAAACCCAACTTGATGATGATACATGGTTATTTTATAGTCATGGATAGATTTGGATTCTGCATGAAACTTGTGAATGATGTTAGCCAGGGATTTTCTTTCTCATACTGTCCTTCCCTGGTTTTATTATCAAGGTTGTAGTCACCTCACAAAATGGTTCTCTTCTTCTATTTTTTGGAAGAGTTCACATAGGATCAGAAATAGAGGGGCGCCTGGGTGTCTCAGTTGGTTAAGCATCTGCCTTCGGCTCAGGTTATGATCCCTAGGTGCTGGGATGGAGTCCCTCCGTGTTGGGCTCTCCATTCAGTGCGGAGCCTGCTTTTCCCTCTGTCCCTCACCCCCTCTTGTTCTCTCCCTCTCAAATAAATGAATAAATTCTTAAAAAAAAAAAAACACCACTGGGTGTTGTACATAAACAGTGAATATTCGAATACTGCCTCAAAAACTGATGATGTATTTTATGGTGACTAACATAACACAACAACAAAAAAGAAATAATAAAGAAAAAAAAAAAGATTGGAAACAGAATTTTGCCAGAATTCTCTTGTAAAGCAATCTGAGCCTAGCAGATAGGTTTTAAGTGAGTATTAATCTACTTTATTTAGTGGTCATAGAGCTACTCAGATTTATGTAGATTGTCTATTTCTTTCAGATCACTTTTGGTGAGTTAATTCATGAGGACTTACGACAAATCTCAGGGGTCATATTCTGCAGAAAGTCTTCTGTGATCACCCCTTGCCTATATGGATTAAATTATTCTCTTGTTAGCTCCTACATAACACTGACATTCATTCATTCAAAAAATATTTATGGAGCATGTACTATGTGTACTCTTCTATATGCTGGGGAAACAACAGTGAACCAGACAGGCAAAAAATCCTTGTTTGCACAAAATGTACATCCTCGTAGGGGCAGGCAGGCAATAAACAAAGCCATGAATTACGCGATATCCTGGAGAGAAAAACCCAAAACGAAAGGGTGCCAAGGCAGGAGGGACCGCAAGTTGTAACACACAGAAATGTCATCGCATGCACTCCTTCATGTAAGAGACCTTTGTTCGTGGGTGCTGGGTACTGGGATTACAGTAGAGGACTAAACTGACAAATTTAGTTCTTGCTTCTATGTTTCTATTTTAGTGGGAGACAAGAAATAAATAAGTAAAATTCAACTCAACATTATAGCTACTGACGGAGATCAGCAGGTTCGTTGACAGGGTCAGGGAAGCCTTTCTTGAGTTGGGGTGTTCAGGGAGGGCCCTTTGAGGGGTGGTCTTAAAGCTGGCATCTGACGGAGAGTGGCAGGCAGTGGTGCCGAGAGCCCTCCTCGGACGGCCTGGTCATCTCCAGTCTCTTCCACTGGACTATGAGCTCCTCGAGGGAAGACAGGAATTATTCATGCGGTTACCTACCATCCCATAAGCATTTGCTTCCTTGTCTCAGGAAGCTTGGCAGGACCAATGGGCTGATTTGCACTCCGAGAAGAGAATGCCGTCCTCTGAGTTCTGCCATCGAAACCGTGACAGCAGCGGGAATCCGCGGGACAGTTCCGTGTTTCTTGGTTCGGTAGCAACGTCCCAGCGGCATTTTCCACCAGTTGGTATCGTGCAGCTGTCCTCGGATGGGTCAGAAGTGTGTTTACATGCCTGGGCAATTCCATCATTTGGCTAATGCCTCATGAGGGAAGTGGACATTTGGAGGAGTCAGGAAAACAAGCTTTTAAAATACGCAAATAATAACAATGTCTTGTTTCCATATTTACTTACGCTTTGTCAGCATGGGTTTCCGAGAACTTAGAACCTGCTCATTTTTCCCATGTGTTCTTCAGGAGGTCTTATCTCCCCTGGGCATAACGGAATTCTCCTATGTTAAAGCAAAAATTAAAAAGAAATCTCCAGCTGCTGTTAGTAAAGAAAGTCATGGACAGTTTAGGACAGAATATAAAGAATTACAAATGTGCAGGGTCAAGCAGGTCCCTTCTCAAAACACGCCAGTTATCAACCAGCACTGTCTGGGCAAACCCAATCTTCGCACGCCAGCCATTTCCTGATTCCTACAGGAGCCACTGGCAGCCACGCTGGCGCCCCGGAATGCTGGGGTGAGAGCCCTGGTCAGCGGCATGTGGCCCATCGGGGATCCTCCTGCAGGAGGGACCATTGCTGCCCACCTTGCAGTGGGCGACCGTAGCAGCCCACACTGGCCCCCCAGCGTCTAGCACTCTCCTGGCTTGGCCGCTAGAGCAACAAGTAAACAACAAGGTCATAGAAGAGGCCGTCTTCGTAAAAACTAAAAAGACAGAATCTGGGACCGCTGCTTTCCTTACTTTCCCCCAGTTTTCTCTTTTTTTACCTTGTAACCACCACCTAGCAATCTCTTGACGAGACTTGCAACCCGCTTTTTCTTGTCCCTAAACTTAGCTGGAGTTTTTCTCCTTCAAGAGCTTTATAAACTACGCCTTATGCATGAAAGTTAAGCAAAATCTGTCCTTTGAGGCAGAGTCAGGAATTCCTAATCACTTCAGCACTAAGCATGGCCTTTGCTGTGTGCTCGGCATTTTGCAAAATTGTCTTTGCTTCTCAGTCTTCTTCAGCAGGTGTCCCGGTTAGGGCTTGTCAGCTACTGTGACCCCATTGCTTTCACAGAGAAACTGAGGCCCAGCTAGTCGACTCCTCATCCAGTCCTGCTCTCCCCTTCTTCATCCCCTACAGCCGTAATACATGTCACCATGTTGTTACTGCACTTGGAGTCCCCAGTGAGCCCAGCGCTCTGTGTTTCCACAGTTCCTCTGTGGCCCAGGACTGCTGCGGAGCTGCTGGCACGGTAGCAGATGAGACCGTGTGCTGTTATCACCCAGGGCCACCGGAGGCCAGGGACCAGCTGACACGGAGTAATCGGCGCAGCGAATGGCTTTGAGCTCCTGTGTAAGAAAATGCAGGAGAAAAAAAAATTTTAAAGTTGGAACGAGGGTCTCAAGTTTATGTGGTTAGTTAGGAACAGAGCTGAGGGGAAAGGCCAGCCCCCAGCTCCTGGTTTAGGGTCCCTCCCATGTGTCAGGACACCTCTTGGAGTTCCCTTCAAGCTGCCTTCTGCCATTTTGCTTTACTTTGCACGAAAAAGCGTGGGTCACATATGTGCTTCCTTCATTTTGCTTTTGAAATTCTAAGGCTATTTAAAAAACTTTTCTACAGCCATCGATTTACAGACGAGCGTTTAAAAAGTAATCACTGGTGAGATCATGACGTTCAGGGTGAAGAGAAAAACCCAGTGCCCACCTCAGAATTTGCTTTTACTTGCAGCTGGGAGATGCCCCAGTGTGTGTGTTTGGGGGGGGCGGGCACTGTTCTTGCAGAAAAGCTCCCCTCGCAGCTTCTGGAGGGTAACCCACTGGGCGTCCGCCTACTGTAGAAGCCAGGCTCTCCCTGGGACATCCCGCCCTGACCCCAGTCTCTGCAGACACGCAGTGCTGTGCGCTCTGGGGTCTTCTCATGGTTTCCCCAGCACGCAGCCCCTGTCCCATGGCCCTGGGATCTGACATCCATAACTGCAGGCGACCTCGGCCCCAACCTCTCCTTTCCAGGCAACACTTTTGTTTCGTTTTCTGAGATGGCAAATTGTGGGATTAAGCGGACTGCTGGTTTGGGAAGCAAAGGAAGGTTAAGAATATGTCAAAAACACTGAACCAGGTTTAAGTGGTGCCATCAACTTCAAAACCAAGCCAGGGGTGCAGTGGGTGCACGTGTGTGCGGTGTATGAATGAAAATGCCCAATCCTTGAACCACAGGCAGGAAAAATGATCACACGACAGCTGAGTTCTGAATTCTTTGAGCTTGTTCTTGTTTTAAGAAAAGTGCATGTGCCAATGTTAATGTGTAATATCTAGGAGCCTCCAAGTTTCAGCCTGAGGCTAGCTAGAAATATCAGTGACTCTGGAGAGATTTGTTGAAGCGACAGCAGAAAAAGGATAGGAAGGGCTTCTGCCCGCGGTTTTGCAAGGAAATCCCAAGACGCTTTGTGAAATGCTATCAGTGATGTTATTTCAAAAGACTTTTTTCCTTATTTAATTTTTGGTACCGTTTTGTTTCCTTCTTTATCTTGTCAGGCCGCTGCTCGTGACTTCCAGCTCCCGTCACCCCTCGTTCCTTCCTATATTCTGGGTCTGTTTCAGTCCTCCAGGAGCTAAACCATACAGCGCATCTCGGGCTGGGACCTGAAACCTGGGGGTGCGTGGGGGCGCACCGGGGAGGTTGAAAGAAGAGAGCCAGAGAAACCGGAGAGCCACAGAGGGGAAGGAGACTGGGAAGAGGCGCTTTCTACCTGTTCCACTCGCTCTCCTGCCCCACCACGTGGCTCACGGGGTCTCCCCCACAGCAGCTTCAGTCCCGCTGGAGATGGGGGCAGTAGCTGGGAGAATATTTCTCGTCTGGCAGCTGACATGCTGGCCGTAGCCACGCACAGAGTCTCATGACCTTTCCACACCCTAAGGCATTGGTGCGCACTGCATTCCTGGGTGGCTGCCTCAGTTTCCCTGCTCAGCACTCCAGGTCTTAGCTCAGTCCTGAAACATGTCCGGAGCTGCTGGAACCCTGACGGGCGACTTGACATCACTTAGGTCCTCCCCACTGCCCCTGGCCAGCCTGGACAAAGCAGCCTCCTGCATTGCAGAGTTCTTTCCCAAGGTCCCTTTAACTGCCTTTCGGACCCCAGCAGGCTAGCCTGGAGTTCTGAGGTCCCTGTGCATCTCAAAGCCTGGCCCTGTGTGTGTGTGTGTGTGTGTGTGTGTGTGTG
>ML101403.1:0-13975 GCA_003697995.1 Taxidea taxus jeffersonii
TGGATATGCAGTGTCCTGTTCCCTGTTGGCATTTTGATGGCACTCTCCCTAGCCCCTCTGTTAGAGGGTACATTTTTCTATGTCATTTGGAATGAAAAGCTCTCTTCAACTCCAGGCAACATAGATGCTCTAAATATGACATTCATTTGAGAGTTTTCTGCCTCCTTCATCTATTCTCCATTTTAAAAATGGCTCATTGTTTCTGTAAGTACAGAAGTCATCAGTTGTGATCTTTTGCTTGGTCACTCTCAGAGTAGGAAAAAAAACAAACAAACAAAACACAATCAGAACAAAGTGATTGGAGAACCATACCCCAACAATTAATAGCAACAAAAATATATGTCCATACTGTAATTGAGTTCCTCCTACAAACATTAGTTCTTTCCTTCAACAACTACTTACTCGTTCATGAGGGCATCCTATGTACCAGGCCCCATCCTAGGCACTTGGGACACAGGGATGAACTAAACAGACAAAGCTCCTGCCTTTATGGAAATTACATTCTAGAGAGGGAGACACACACTAAGTAAAAAGCACAAAACAGAACAACAATGCTGAGTAGAAAGCTAGAAGTAGGGATAGGTGGGCATGGGTCGTGCTGCTCTGGGTGGGCACCATGAGTGATAACAGAAATCACAAAATACCAGCCTTGTTTACAGTCTGGACAAGAGGCTGAACACCAGAGAATGACATTTAGGGGCCCAAACAAGTTGGGTTTGATTTATGGTTTGAGCTAACCTCTAAAAGGATTTGGGCTAGGCTGGGAAATAAAAGAAATTGTAGGGGAAAAGAGAAACAAAAAACAGAACACCCATCAGAAGGTTCTTAGCATCACCATGTAGATCAGGAACAGGAACTACACTGTTAAAAAACAAAAACAAAACAAAACAAAACAAAAAACAGCTATTCCCCTGATGACTTCCCAGGTGTAGGAGCCCACATTCCTTTCTGAACTGGGGCCCAGGCCTCTTCTGAGGGAAGAGGAAAGCCTGATTTCTGCTTCCTCTTCCCTAACACGCTTGACCCCATCTCTCCCACAGGACCATGGGGAGGACTGATGAGGTAATGTCTCCAAAGGGGTTAGTGCTCCTTGGACTCTTCTGGCAAAATGCAGATTATAATCAGGTGAGGTCACACAGTCTAGAATGGAAATCCTGGAGTTAAACTATTCAAAACATAACATCAAATACATAATCTCTCCCTAATCAGACAGTTCAGAGTACATATGATGTGGCTGGTTTTCCTGTCTTTCCTTAACCACTTAAAAACACCCTAACCTTTGGCCATGAGTATGTGAGTTTTGGGATGCCATATGGAAAAAAGACAACTGACTTTTGTGAGCCATGCAACAGCGTTCCAAAGTAAATCAGGACACATGTATATCAGGCCTGTTCATTTCCTTGGCTATGTGTTTGGCCAGATGATGTCAATACTTCATTTGCCATAACTCTAGTCCAGCTGGCAAGCCGCATCTGCACAAATCATAGGATTTTAAGGATGGAGAGGAGCGGCATGGACCAGGAAAGGAAGTAAGGAACACCAAGAGAGAGAAACTTGACTTTCAAGAGACTCAACACATCAGCTCATCTTAAAACTTTAGTTGATCATCTCAGGGAAAGCCTCTCGGGAGAGCTGTGAGGAGTATTATTCGGTAGAGGCCTTCCAAATACACTTCAGACATAAAATTCTAGAGCACTACTAAAGGACAATTAAATCACATACCCTCACCTCTCCTTTCTAAACGTATTGTCTTATGAATCTGAGGTCATACAGTGCTGTTGCAAGTGCCAGACTTACATATGGGAAAACAACCACAAATATATATGTGTACATGCATTATTCTTTTCTGATATTATACCCTCACTTTTGAAATTTAGGATGTACAAATACATATATATCTAAGTAAATTATCCAAAACAATCATAGAAATCATTTGGAAAATAGCTTCCCATGTTTTTGGATGACAGCTACATTTTTTTAAAAAATTTTTTAAGATTTTTATTTATCTGTTTGACACAGAGAGAGAGAGAGAGATCACAAGTAGGCAGAGAGGTAGGCAGAGAGAGAGAGAGAGAGAGGGAAGCAGGATCCCCGCTGAGCAGAGAGCCCAATGTGGGGCTCGATCCCAAGACCCTGAGATCATGACCTGAGCTGAAGGCAGAGGCTTAACCCACTGAGCCACCCAGGTGCCCCAGATGCCATCTACATTTTTAGTAAATTTGGGATCGTATTTTCTGTTTTATAAGGGGCTTTTTCTCTATAATTTTGAAAGAGAACGGAAATTACATCTGATGCAACTGGTTTCTTGAAAGGGCATCTTGAAGTCTGACCTCCTAAAAATAGGTTTTCAAATGTTAATGTCATGAATGCCCAGAAGAAACAAGGAAATCTCTGAGAGCTCAACACAGAACAGACATTGCACAGGTAGTGGCTAGAATATAGGATTTCTTCTATATAATCTAGGACTGCAGCAAAGGTGAGGTGAAGGAAGTCAACAAAAAACAAATAGATATGATGCTTATAAGAGGGAACATCAAAAACATAAGGATGTGGACAGCAAAACAATGGAAAAATATAGAACATCTGAACATTAACCAAAACAAAAATAACATGACTATTTTAATGTCAAACACAGCAACCCTTTCCGTGCAAAATGCAAAACCATTATTAGAGATAAGGAGGGATACCTTATTATAAAATGTTCAATTCACCAGAAGGAAAAACGGCTTTAAATTTGTATGCATATAATAATATAGTGTTAAAATATATAAAAATATATAAAAAATATATTAAAGTACTTCAAGGGGCAATAGATGAATCCACAACCAGACTGGGAGATTTTAAAATACTTTGAGAATAAATTAGTTGGCTCATTTATTCATTTAAGCTCTCTTGTGTATCCTTATTCATCAAGAACTCTGTTATATGACTGCTGTGAGTGGAATATATTCTCTATATGAAAAAGTATTCTAAGTGATAATAAAACCATTTGGTCTTTGTTCAAGGCAAAGAAATTAAAGTGAGGCCCAAGTTCTATATGATATCTTAAGGTTTCTCACCCATCCTCTACTTAAACTATATTGACTGAGAGATTTTTAGAAGGGCTGGGGAAAGACTACCTGCCTGGAATGTTATGGAGATAATTTTCCACATCAGCCTACTTATAGACTTAGAGGACTACCTCTGTTAAAAAAAAAATTCATAATATGTATTTAGCTGTGACTGTTTATTTTTTCCTATTCCACTTGTTGATAACCACTATATGACAGTTCAGTTGCATTCTGACTCACCTGCTTAATCACACTTGTTGTTCCTGATGCTCTAGCTCCAATTACACCATTCTTTGCTTTAGGAATCAAGAACTGTTTTACTGGGAGACAAACCAAAAGAGACTCTTAATGTCATAAAACAAACTGAGGGGGGTGGGGGGAAGAGGGTTTGGGAGAGGGTGGTGGGGTTACATTATATGTTTAAATAAAGCTTAAATAAATTTAAAATAATTAATTAATTAATTAATTAATTTAAAAAAAAAAAAAGAACTGTTTTACTATTGACTATAGGCCAACAAGAAAATGGACCTTTGTCTTATCTTGGCAAGAGAGTACTGTTTCTTATCTTAACCAAAAAGACAAATATTCAAAACACTTCAATTTTATGACTGCACTTGTAACTTTTTACCATGGTAGGTATGTGTGTCACTCATACTGCATGGACAGTACGGTTCATTTTGAGCATTGTTTAAAATGTTCCAGTACTGAGATGCATATAGACTCCTGGCAGCTAGGCAGAGTGCTGGCAGTCTATCACCCTCCATGTAATGCAGGTCTCTAAATAGAGTCTGGACAAATCTGTGCAGTTGTTCCTGCCAAGTCTTTCTACCATGACTGTTACCATCACTCCATGGTCCTGATTTTCAGCCAACAATACATTTATTTAAGTCTGCTAAATTAAAATTGAGGAACAGGTTTTTTGCTTATCTGCCAGATAAGCAGCAAGGGTTACTCACTGAAACCCAGTCAGAGGAAATCTTCCTACAAAATACCTGCCGGTGGGGTACAGATCCTGTTTAAATAGAAAAGCTCCTGTAACAAGGATCATCAACTCTAGCCTCTATAATCTTTAGTACCCAAGCTCTCCAGAATGTCTTTTTACAAAGCTAATATACTCTTTTCTCAGCTTCTCTAAACCCAATCTATGGATAAATATATTCTCTCATTTAGTTCTTTACCCAAAAGCCAGTCCGAACACCACAGAGAAGGAAAGGGTCTATTTCGCTCTAGTAAGTAGGAAGCATTTCCCCTGATGATGGTTAACGCTCTTCACTAGGCTAGGTCTCGTCTTTGATCTGCTGACACAATTGATCTTGAATTTCTATTGGTTCTGATGCATCTTGTTTTGAGATTTCTCTCACAAAGCTTTGTTTAATTCTCACTTGCTTGTCGTTTTATGTCTGGCCTTTGAACCCCCAGAGGGGCTTGATTTCTACCCCTCCCTCTTCTTTCATCCTCTTTCTCTTATTTTTTAAAGCTGATTTAGCATGATCTGCATGTAGTGTTTTAGAAACAATGTGCGGTGGGGAGGAGGGAGCCGTATTAGTGAAACAGCAGTGGTGTATTCACAACTTCATTCTGTTTAAAAATGTCTACCTTATTCTCGGAGAGTCTTTGGAGTGCACCCGTGCAGGGCAGTTTCATATGTTCATGAGAACAAGCAAACCAAACAGTCACTTAATGCTGTGGTTTAGTTCTGCTGTCTTTATTGTAGCCTGAGCTTCAAAGATGGCTGTTGTCCATGCACGGTGCTACTAAAATTTTCCTTCTGCAGAATAAAATAAGGCCTTGCCTTCATATAACACTTTAAATTTCAGATCTGTATGGGACCTCATGTGATCTTCAGCACAACCCCTCACACTGGTAGGACAGGAATGGACATGCAAACTGACAGAGGGCACTGGGAACATCCAGAAACGGAGAAGAGTCTCTCTAAGGGCCAAACCCTCTTCTTTTCTTTCCTCTTCAGCAGAAATGGAAGGCAAAGTGTTCCCTTTGCCGAAAAGAACCAAAGGCCGGCTGAAATGAGGACGCCAATGTGAAAAAATGCCTGCCTGGAGCCCTGTATACTGCTGTGGGTTTAGAAACTACACTTCTCTAGTGGGGAGCAGAAAGGTGAACTCCCTCCCTTGCTGCAGTAAACAAATAATGATGAGGAAGAGGCCGTAAGTTAAATGCATATTCCCAGGGTTTTGATGGGTAATTAGCCAAGTGACTATCATCAAGGTTAATGGGCTTCCCTTGGTTAAATTTCCATCCATTGTAAATCATCAAAAATAGATCCTTCAGGTCCACAAAGCCCTTCTAGGGTTTCTGCTGTTATCCAGAAGGCCCAGTTTCATAGCCCACCTTTGGCTTGGCTTAACTGATGGATTAGCACCAGAGTCTACATTACTCAGAGAGAGGGTCTATTTCCTGGGCCAGCATGCCAACACCAAGCACTAAGGAGAGTTCATCAACAGGCCAAGCAGGATAGACTGAAAGGAGCTGCCACACAGTGGTGCAAAGCAGAGCATAGCTTCTGGGAACAGCAGGTAGGGAAAGGGAGCCAGCTATGGGGGTGGATGAAATGCATGAAGGTACCATGAAAAATCACCTGTCTACTAAAATTACAGCAAAACAGTATGCTGGTGAATTTAAGGAAGATCTTTATGCAGATGGGATTTACTTTTTTTTTTTGCACCTGCTGTCAGTAAGCATTAGACCAGAAACATCAGCAAACATTGATTAAGCATATTGCCTTGATAAAACTTCAGGCAAAAGAAGAAAGTAGTTCAGCCGCCCCAAAGCCCAGAAGACAAATTACTCTTGGTACAGCAATTAGAATGGGGGAAATTGCTGTACCTTTTTGAAAAAGCACTTGGAGCTTGGTTCTGTAGACAATCTAATAATAGCTGATATGACTTTAGAGAAAACACTAGCACTCCTATCATGCTTTGTAATTTTTTTTTAAGTACTTCAGGTATATAAAATACCATATGACCAAAACTATGAAGGTCAGTCTATTTCTAAGCTATAGCTCAGACTAATGCTTTAAACTAGTTTCCTTCAAGAAATATGTGGTATAATAAGTGAAATAAGAAAGACTTTAGGGACCCAGCATTCCCTCCACTTCCTGTAGCAATGTTCATCCTGAGCTGGGTTTTCTGTCAATTTTCCTCCAGCAGGTCGATAATATGAATGTTTCACAAGCAACTTGAAAATGCATTAGTCATTTTGGGATCCATTTCTTCAGTGTTCTTGCTGGTCCTTCTGACAGTGCAGCGGTAGTTGGGCTGTGAGCACAAAATAATGTTCCTGGGTGAGAAGACCTACATGTGCTCTGTGGCAGTGACTGCAAGTAAATTCTAGTTTGCTGCCAGTTTAAATACAGCAGGTGAGTGAGGGGTGAAGTCACCTAAGTTTCCATGTGTGTATGTGTGCGTTGGACACTTAGCCGCAAATGCATACACCGCTACTTCTGTTTTGTATTGCTTCTTTCCTTGAAATGGAAGGGAAATGAAATTTATATTTACTGTGTATTCATTATGTCAGGCTCTGTGCTGGGCCTGATGATAGTCTAGTGCTTGGGCACATGGCCTTTGAAGTCAGACTGCTCAGGTCAAAACCCTGGGTCTGCAGTCACTAGTTAGGTAACACCAGACAAGAATGTAACCCCTCCAAGATTCCTTTTTCTTGCCTACTAACCATGATACTAATAGGACTTATTTCAAAGCGTAATTGGAAGGATTCAGTAAGTATAAACTGCTTAGCACATAGCAATTTGCAATAGATGAGATGCTATAACATCTCATTTAGCACAATAATTGTCCTACAAGGTACAAGCATTATATATCTATTTTATAGATGTGAGCACAGAAGCTAAGGAAAATAAACTCAATTCCTCACAATTTGAAAACTAGCCATGATGTCTCCTATGAAACAAATTAAAAGAATGAACAACTATATTCATTAGGGGAATGCTAGCTGCTGTAACAAATAAAACTCAAGTTTGCAAAAGCCCACACACAGAAAAAATTCATTTCTCTCATGTAACACTTTAAGGCGGCTTCTTAGTTGGTAAATAACTCTCCTCCCCATCATGACTCATACGTCCAGCTTTCTTCCATTTGGAATTTCTGCCATCCCCTAGAACCTTAAAGCCACTCATGTCCAGCAAGCACAAGGGGAAAGAAAACATGGAAAAAGTATACTGACTTCTTAAAATCCTGGACTCAGAGTAATCCAGGACTTCTGCTAGCATTCCATGGGTAAAAATCAAATATACAGCCACACCCAGGAGCAGAGGGTGCTGGGAAGGACGGTCCCTAGCCAGGCAGCTGCTTCGGAGTGACAGCTTTATCCTGTGGTGGGGGAATACAGTGTCAACATAATAGAGCATTCACTCCTTGCTGCCACTGGGTCAAATGACAGCATCTTCAAGCACGAGGTACATTATTTGATTTAGAGAGTCTGTTTTATTCCCCTCCTATTCCACACAATTTCCCCAAATCAAAACTTCACTCCTCCTCTACCTATCATTGTCCTTATTTCTTACCAAAGGAATTTTAGATCTATCTCTTTCAGGGTCTTAAACGACTATCTTCATGGGTCAAGGTAATTGTGCTATGCTAAGTCTGATGGAGAAAAGAGCAGGAGGAATCTGGCCAATTCAAGTGATAGCCTGAAGCTCATTGTTTTGTTATGCATGTGCTTTCCTGGGCTTCAAATATTGATAAGGGCCATGAAATGAGCCCATCTTTTAAGAAATCAAAGTCCTGTGTTGGTAGTGGACAAAAGGGGTTCTGCATTGAACAGCTAGTGTTAACCCACAGAAAAACCATACTAAATGCCTGCAAGTAGAATTCAGTTAAATGAATAATTAAACAAGACCACACACATTATCAATGACCCTTGTTTCAGCTATCTATCACTGTGTAAGGAACCACTTCAGAACAGTAGATTTAACCACAACCATTTTATTACCCTCAAGCTTCAGTGAGTTGACTCGGCTCATCTGGGCAGTTCTGCTCTGCATGATGTCAGTGAGACTGCAGTCATCTGGGAGCAAGATTAGGCTGGATCACCCAAGTTGGAGCCCTCATAAGAACTGGTGCCTTGGTGGGGACAGCTGGAAGACTGGGTATAGCTGGGTTACTGGGGCAGTTGGCTTGGAATTCGCATGGAATTCGCATGCAATTCCCTTTCTATATGGCCTCTCCATGAGGTCTCTCCAGTAGGGTAGCCACATCTCTATTATGGCAGCCTGGGGTTCCCAAAAGCATAGAAGTAGAAGCTACCAAGTCTGCCTAAGACTTTGTCCCAGGACAAGCATAAGGTCATTTCTGCCAAATTCTATGGTTAAAGTGAGGCAAAGATCCAACCCAAGTTCAATGGGCTGGAAACATAAAATAGTATATATATACCATACTGGGTACCATTTAAGGTGTTTTTACCAAATTCCTAGCTCACCAATAAGAATAAGCACCATGCCAGACCCAAGAGCAGTCAGCATGGCCGGATAAGAAATTTGATATACTAGGCCTCTCATCCTGTTGTTTTTTTTTCTTCCCAGTTTATTCTTTCCTGGGAGTCCGTTTTATAGGGGAGTATTGCCATTCCACAGCGTTCCTAACCTCAGAGTGAGCAAAGGCCAAGAGTGGCAGTCTGAGTTGTGATCAAACAACTTAATTCCATTTTTAGATGGTTCTCTCACTGTTCTACTTTCAGATGCATGAAGACATGGCATGAACAGATCAGAGGAAAGTAGAACTGGATATGAGGAGGGGCAGACAGTCAATCATCCCATAACAAATGGGGTGGCAATGGAGGGCCATGGAGAGATATTAGAGGCTGGGAGAATAGTTAGGGCATGCCTGTGTAATCTATGTAAGAATTGATGATTTGGGGATCTCATTTAAATACAGTGGGAATATAAGAAACATTTGTAATGTATAATCCATAGGATTTGATGACCAGTGGCTTTAAGAAGGAAAGGAGAAGAACTTGAGTGTGGGAGCTTGAGTGGAGGATGAGTGAGTTCCATCAGATACCAAGAAAGGAAAGAGAGTAGGAGGAGTGTTGGGGTAAATGATGGAGATTTCACTTTTGAACACATAGAATTTGAGGTGTTTGTAAGAGATGTACTGAAGTTGAACAGTGGGCAATTGGATATATGTTTCTGTGGTGGGTATTTGTTTTTCCTTTCCCTTTCCTCCTTATTTATTCCCATTGCCCATGTTTCCTGCTTTGTATAGGGGGACATTCCCCACTGAAAGAGTCCCAATGAGAGAAAGCCCACATACCAGTATAAAATCTTAAAGGGCCAGATTTTGTTTCCTCAGCCCTCTTGTAGCTAGGATATGTACCCCTGATGCAGTTTGACCAATCAATTGCACCCATCCAAGACTATGAATTAGGAATAAGTAACTTAAAGAAACAATAATAATGGGGTGCCTGGGTGGCTCAGTGGGCTAAGCCTCTGCCTTTGGCGCAGGTCATGATCTCAGGGTCCCAGGACTGAGCTCTATATCAGGCTCTCTGCTCAACATGGAGCCTACTTCCCCCCTCCTCTCTCTCTGCCTACCTCTCTGCCTACTTGTGATCTCTCTCTCTCTCTTTCTCTCTGTGTCAAATAAATAAATAAAAATCTTAGAAAAGAAAAAAAAAAGAAACAAGGACAATGGAGTCTTCATTCTGCAGGCAGCAACACACCCACTTTCTAAGGAAAAATGGTCCCTGGTTGTGCAAACAATGGTGTCCAGTGCTTGGGACAACAGGGACCCTTCTAGACTCATGACGCTGCTTAGCTTTGGATTCCCTTTCTTCTATCCCATTTGCTGGGTCTTGCTTTTTAGGTTTTGCAAAAATTCCAGAGCTACACGATGTATTTTTGATAATTTACATTTTGCTTGAGTAAGCCTCTGTAGCTTGCAGCTCAGATCCCTAACCAGCTTATAATCTGGAACTAAAGCAGGGACTGGGGATTCATCAGAGAAAAGAACGCAGTAGAAGCTGCAGGGGTGAATGTGATTGTCCAGGGTCTGCAGAGAACATGTCGGGGTGAAAAAAAGAAGTGGGTCAAGGACAGGGCCCTGAGGAATAGTTACATGAAAAGGCTGGGCAGGGCAGAAAGCCAGCACTGTGCCCCTGAAGGCAGTCACTTCAAGGGCTACCTTCCTCTGCCAGTGTCCCCAGAGTGAGACCATCTAGGGCACAGTGGAATTCAGGTGTTGGGGGTATTTAGGACTCAGTCCCACTAATAGAACAGATCTGTTGGAATGACAAGTCAAAGAAACCATGAAAACCATCAAGGGCAATGGACAGAACTGGAAGCACAAAGCCGACATCAGCCATCAGGCAAGGAGCAACCAGGGACCTGGAAAGGCAGTAAGGCTGAGGCACAGCTAAAAGGTCGAAGCTCAGGGATGCCTGGAGCCCAGAGTTAGGGAGAATACACTGGAAGACATACAAAGAAGGAGGCTGCTCCCAGGGCAGAAGCTGTTTGCCATCCTGTCCTTTCACACCTGAAACCACCTGCTCCAGGGTACCTGGTCCTGGCCTTAAAGGTCTGTCCCTATAGCCAAAGAACACGTTAAGAGCCCCACAGGGCATGGCATTCATCACTGAAGAGGAGCAAGAGTGCTGGGCCTCCAGGTAGCTCACTCCAGGTAGCAAAATGACTGGTTCGTTTAAATTATGAAAAGGTTTTGTGCAAATCAGAACCAAATAAGATGTGACTTTTCTGGATATGAGTTCATTCCTGGCATCAAGAGCTACTAAGGGTGGGGAGCCCTAGTGGCCAAGCCCTCCACACACTCCGCTGTCTGCTGCAATCCCCGCCTCTCCTGCTGAGTGGTGCTGTGTTATGTGGGAGGCACAAATTCCTTCCTAGCTGGTACTGCCTGATCTCCTGCTGCAGTACATACCATCTTGGGCTTTAACTCAATGCCTAAGTCTTCCCAACGAGGCTGAAACATCTCTCAGTATTTAACATCTCTTGTCTTTCCCCAGAGTCACCCACTAAACACTAACAGATGCAAGTAATGGGTAGGTGACCTAGATGGCTTATATATGGAAATCAACATGAAACATTTATGCTTAAACTTCAGACCAATCCTTACCATAGGACATGGTGTGTTTTCCTTACCACAGCTTTTTCTTCTTTGCTCTAGTGCTCTTCAGAAAAGAACTAGGACACTGAAATATGAAGCAGTAACGGCATGGAGTGACTTCAGTTATCTGATGTCTCTGAAGCCTGGCCAGTTGACTCGTCCTCAAGAAGATACGGAAGCTTCAGACACAGCTGCTACTTTATGAATGATTTTGTGATCCTGGTGGCCACTGTAATGGCTTAAATGGCATTTTAATTAGCTGCTTTAAATGGCTTTGCTTTTTTACTAAAGGTAGTATTTTCATTTAAAAATATGGATCACTGGTGTTTCCTTTTAAAAGATGGCTATGTTTAGCACACGGGAAAATGAGTATGTATTTGTAGAGGTTTTAATCATTTCTGTATCTCAGATTGATTTTTGGAATATGAATCTTTCAATACTTTCGTGGGTTCGGTGGTATCATATCAAGACTTATTGTATTTTTCCTGGTTTTAAAATACTGTTAATTCTTCCACAAGCTTCCCATAGCTCCAGTTTATTTCTGGTACCTACAACAAGTCCACCAGCTGTGTTTATGATTATACACAGTTTTAAAAAGGAGACTTGACTTAGTACATTGTGTGCTGGAAAGAAAAAAAGACACTTACCCTGGATATACATTTCCCTTCCTGCCTACAATGCTTCTGCCAAAACCACCGGCCATGGCCTCATTGGAATATCTTTTCACACAGCATAGCTTCTCATCAAGGAAATCACTTCACAGCACATGAATTGTGGCAGTGGGCCTGTACTCATGGAATTCACTGGTCTCATTGTGTTTCCCACCATCCCCAGGCAGGTGGCTTAGTAGAACAGTAGAATGGCCTTTTGAAGACCCGGTTACAGCACCTGCTAGCTGGATGACATTATCTTGTGGGGCTGGGTCAATGTTCTCCAAAAGGATAGACATGTTCTGTATAAATGTCTAATTATACTTTTTTGTCATACAGACACAATTTAGAGGTCCAGGGATTAGGGATAGAATTGGGGATGGAAATTGGCACCTTTCAGTACTACCCTCAAAAGATTGATGAGCAAAAGTTTTGTTTTCTGTCCCTACAATTTTACGCTCTGCTGCTGGTCTAGACGTTTTCATTTCAATAGGAGGAACACTTCCACCAGGAGGCACAAGAATGATTCCACTGAACTAGAAGTGAAGACTGACACGCAGTTACTCTGGCCTCCTTGTGCCTCTCAATCAACAAGCAAAAAAGCAAGTTACAGTGCTGGCTGGGGTGACAGATCCTGACGACCAAGGAGCAAGTGGACAACTATTCTGCAATGGAGGTAAGGAAGAGTGCTTGAATACAGGAGATCCCTTAAGATATCTCTTAGTGTTACCATGTACTGGGATAAAAGTCAATGGAAAGCTGTAACAACCCTACTCAAGAAGGACTTCTAAAGGCACAGATTTTTCAGGAATGAAGTTTCGGGTCATTCCACCAAGCAAAGAACTATAACCAAATGGGGTGCTCACTGAGAGTGAAGGTAATGTGTAATGGGTAGTAAAAGATAATTTTCTAAATATTAGCTACAACCATGTGACCAGTTACAGAAATAATGACTGTAACTATTATGAGTATTTATATATTTATGAATATATTTGTGTGTACATATATTGTTTGTACAGCAAGTAGCTCTGCCGCCTTTCTTCTCTTATCCCCTTACCATGTAACATAAGATACAGTGACTTTAGGGGCGCCTGGGTGGCTCAGTGGGTTAAAGCCTCTGCCTTCAGCTCAGGTCATGATCCCAGGGTCCTGGGATCAAGCCCCACATTGGGCTCTCTGCTCATTAGGGAACCTGCTTCCTCCTCTCTCTCTGCCGCCTCTCTGCCTACTTGTGATCTCTGTCTGTTAAATAAATAAATAAGATCTTTTAAAAAAAAAAGATACAGTGACTTTAGAGCATAGTATTTAATAATTGCTAACTTTACATCATGATATTTCAGTTACAGGATATAAAAGAGAAAAATAAACATCACCAAGGACTATGTATCATTTTCTGGGGAAAGGGTTAGTGCATTTTTGATTGCATGCAGGATAGTTGTGTAGTGTGAAGCCTAAGCTTGACCCTATGATTATCTTTATATGGAGATTAAACATGATTTAAGAAGATGAATATAGGTGCTCAACTGACAAAAGGTGGACTTGAGATGGGATATGTGTCAACATGGCTGGACCATGGTGCTCAGATATTTGGTCAAACATTATTCTGGGTGCTTCTGTGAGCGTATTTTTGGATGAGATTAACATTTAAGTTGGCAGACTTTGAGTAAAGCAAATTGCCCCTCAACATGTGGGTGAGCCTCTACCAATCAGCTAAAGGCCTGAATAAAACAAAAGACTAACTCTGAGCAAGAGGGAAGTCTGTAGCTGATTGCCTTTGGATTTGATCTACAATACTCTTTCCTGGGTCTCCACTCAGCTGGCCCATTCTGCAGATTTTGGACTAGCCATCTTCCATAATTTTGCAAGCCAAATTTCTAAAACAAATAAATAGCCTATTGGTTTTGTTTCTCTGGAGAACTCTAATATACCAGATGGTTAGGTTACTTGTTAATGGCTGCCATGAGTGCAATATACCAGGGACGCCTGGGTGGCTCAGTTGGTTAAGCAGCTGCCTTCGGCTCAGGTCATGATCTCAGCGTCCTGGGATTGAGTCCCACATCGGGCTCCTTGCTCGGCAGGGAGCCTGCTTCTCCCTCAGCCTCTGCCTACCTCTCTGTCTGCCTGTGCTCGCTCTCTCTCTCTCTAACAAATAAATAAATAAAATCTTTAAAAAAAAAAAAAA
>ML101403.1:18975-36847 GCA_003697995.1 Taxidea taxus jeffersonii
TGACCTGAGCCAAAGGCAGAGGCTTAACCCACTGAGCCACCCAGGTGCCCCAAGAGATCCATTTTCAATGGGCAAATTAAACATGCTTTAATAATAATAAATTATTTTGAAATTCTTAAAAATAAGATGGAACCACAATACTGGGCAATAGTAATTTAGATTTTAAGTCAGGTATGCAAGGTAAAAATTTTAAGGAAAAAAACCTCACAAGAATATAAATGAAATGTTTAACTTCCAAAACCAGTAAGAGGATTAAACGTTAAGTCTTTTTAAGTTGCAATTCAATAGGAGTCAGAAAAGGAAACAGAGAAAAAAAAGCCAAAGAATAATACATGGAAAACACAAAAAAGCAGGCAGGAATCAATTCAAATATACAAGAATTTGCATCAAATATAGATGGGTTAAGCTTCTCTGTTTAAAAGGCAGGAGTACTCAGGTTATCTTTTAAAAATATATATAACTAAATCCATTATAAGCTATGAAAAAGAGTCACACCTAGAACTTAATAACACCAAAAGTTCAAAAAGATGGAAATGATACACTAAGAAAATAAAATAGAAAAGACTGATAACAAAGCTGTTGCCAGACAAAATAAATTTTAAGGCAATAACATTAGGGATAAAATAGGACATTAAGTTCCGATAAAAGAAAAAAAATTAAATAAAATGTTAAAAAAATTTTAATTAATATACATCTAACAACATAGTCTCAATATACACAAAGGAAATTTAGGCCAAATACCAGGAGATGGTGCTATGGACAGATGGTTGTGTCCCCTCAAAATGTCCAGTTTGAAACCATCAGTGTGATGCTATTTGGAGGTGGCACCTTTGGGAGACAATTAGGTTTAGAAGAGGTCATGAGTAGGGTGTGCTTGATGGGATTAGCACCCTTAGAGGAGCCCAGAAAGCTAGCTCTCTTTTTCTCTTTGCCTTGTGTACATACAGCAAGAAGGCAACCACCACAAACAGAGAAAGGGCCCTCACCAAACAGTGCATCTGCCGGCACCTCAATCTTGGGACTTCCCGACCTCCAGAACAATGAGACATGAATATGGGTTGTTTAAGACACCCAGATTGTGGTATTTTGTAATAGCAGCCTGAATGGAGATAGATGGGGGGAGCTAATTATTTCAGAAAGTCTTTCAGTTGATACAGCATTTTTGTGGGATCACTGTTGGTCAAGAGTTTAATTTTCTTCAGTTGAGGAAGGGTGCTAGGAAACTTATTCTTAAAGCACAACCAAGAATAAAATGCATTCGTGGTCTATGATTTGTACATGTGTGTTTGTTTTCATGCAATCACCACCTGTATTCCCCTTATTGCTTGTTCCCTTGTTACATCACCAACCAAAGGCTGCACGAGGCCTTCATTTATATTTGGCTTATATTTATCTGCAAAGGAAAACTAGCTGATAAAGTAAAGAAGGCAAAAATTGATGAATGAGGAATAGATTAGGGGGGAAATGCCATGAGGAGTCAGGAGGGGATGAGAAATATCTCAGGTAGCAAGGTTAGCTTTGAACAGGTAGAAGAACGTCGTATCCATGAGAGGAAGAGGGAGGATGCATATGTACACAGAGAAGTTTATTTATGGAATGGGGTGGGGGCAATCCATTGAGGGCATTCCCACTTGTCAAACCGTATTTGCTAGTTATTCAGAGAATAGAAACTCTAAGAGGACAGATATTTGTCTGTCTTGTCACCATTACAACCTCAATACCTAAACAGGGCCAGGTATATATAAATGCACAGTAATTATTGGTTAACACATTAACAGAGCTGTGGGGTGTTAGGAAAGGACAGAACAGAGGACTTGGGAAAGTGAGCAAGTTAGCCATCAGTGGGTGATAGGGTTATGCAGATGAGCCAAGAACTGAATATATCTCTCAAATCAAACTTTGGTGGCAGGGATGTAGGCAGGGAGCATACGGATGGAGCATCTGAGTACAACAAGAATCAAAATCTTAAAGCCAGAGGGGCTGAGGGAGCACTTAACCCAAAGTCAACCACGTTAACCAGCAGCTACTGCAGTTGTCTCATAAAGCCAGTGAAACATGAAGCAGGCAGGGCTCAGTAGAGCCCAAAGAAGTCTGCAGAGGGTGTGTTAAGTCAGTCATTGGAGTCTGGGATTTCAGACTGAGACAGTATCTTCCTCCCATATACCGATCTGAATTAATATTCAACAACCTTTCTTTTTTAATATTCTGTATTGAATCATTAAGATTTGTCCTTATATCTCTCCATTTCCAAGATTACAGAGGATTTGTCGACAACCATAGGTATTTTTACGTTGATGGGCTCCTTTGACGGGAATCACCTAAAACCTTTTCTGAAATGAAGAAATACCTCATTCTCTGCAGTACTGCCACTAACGAAGCATTTCCGAGGCAGACTAATTCGTGGGATGATTTTCCCAGATGTCTACTTCTCCCTCTCTTTAATGGGCAATTTTGAAGAATGAGATTCTTGTAACTTATCAGAAAGAAGTATGTGATTTTGGACAGGTTTAGAATCTAAAAACATCTTCATTTTCATTTTTTCTCAGACCCTGAGATATCCAGTTTTGTGTTGCTACCCAATGGTCACATTTCAATTGCTTTTCTTGAATGCTCAACTTTTTACAAAATTATGTATTTCCCTGATAGAACACCCTGCATCAGAATAAAGCATTATAGAACCTGATAAATCTAAGACAAATGACTATTTTTGACCTACAAACAAGTTTATAATTGGCTTTTTCTTAAGAAGTAAACAGGATTAGGCCATCTTTTTTAGAAACAGATGTTAGTTTTCCAAAAAAATCACATTAGTTTCTGATTAACAGCTGAACACTTTTTAGAGGCAGTACCAGTTTTAGCAACAGGATACATTTGGACAACTGGCATTGTCTTTGTCAAAATACAGTTACAATAAATAGAAGAGACCCAAAATAGCCCAAGGAATCAAAAATAATCCATTTCTCTTATGTATCTAAAGTGTCCTCAAATTAGATCATCTTGATGGATTTATCCTCAAAATGGCTCTCTCCATATGGTGGGAAAGATGCCCCTAGTAGACCCAGGTTTACACTGTGTTTTGGCTTCCAATCCCAGTAAAAAGAAGGAGACACCCTCCCCAACATCCATAGCAATCACTGAAAATATTATGGCCCCCTTGAGTCACATGCTCTTTCAGACAATTCACTAGACCCAGGGATTCTGATTCATCTGATGGGCCAATCCAAGCCTTTCCCCTCCCTTCTTACCCCCACCCCCTAAAGGAGAAAGGTAAAGCTACATGACAGCCCATTTCCAAAGGCTAAAGGTGCTGAGCAGACAAAAAAAAAAAAGTAATAAATCTACATCTCATTCTTTCCAGAAACCTCTCAGGGCAAGGGGTCTATTATCAGACAGACCTGCACCATTCCCTAGCTTGAGCAAGTTACCTAACTCCTATGAGGCTCATTTTTTCTCATTCATATCAAACTTGTAGAGTTGTTTCAAGGTTGAAGATCATCTGTGTAAAGCTCCCTTGCTCCTTCTGTGTGCATTCCTGTCTGATTACCATGTCCCCAAGGTGAACCCCTCAAACTCCAGTCCTCAGCCTATAATGAGGAAAACAGCGTTCACCTGCACCCACCCTCTTCCCTACAACTCCAACTCCTGGAGCTGTCCCCTGGCTGCCTGGAAAGTTTACCACTTTTTTTGGTCCTCATTCAACTGGGTAGACTTCCCCACCCCACTCTTGGTGTCTAAGTCTGTGCCACTGCTCTAACAAAATGCCACAGACTGGGTGCCTTATAGACAACAGAAATTCATTTTTTCAGAACAGCTGGAAGCTACAACTAGTTACGCTCTTTGAAGCTGGGCAGCAAGACCTTGCTTACAGGGGCATCTGTTAGGTGACTTGTCGCATCTGCCACATCCTCCAAGATTCTATTTAAGAGGAAATTTCTCAAGCATTAAAGTCAGCTCTCAAAAGAGGCACCCTGATTACGGTAGGTAGATGGGAAAGACCGGGGGCAGGAGATCATTCTCGATCACATCACAAAGATGCTGCCTACTCAGTCATTAAAGCCAGCCTTACCCAAAGCACCCCAATCTCCTCTAAGACCTCTAAAACCAGGAGTCCTTCCATCCTTTCTGAGTCGCTTCTAGGTACTGGTGTTCTCCCAGGTGTTTATCTAACATTTATCTAACATTCCATAAACTGGAAGATTAGGGCCAGGCCAGTGGCCTCAAAGAAACCAATACCTAAGAGTACCTACAGTGTCGTACAATTAACTAATACTTACTATATGGGGCAACTATACCTATTTTACAGATTAAGAAACTGAGGCCCAGTAAAGATAGTTAACCAAAGAAGCTCAGTGAGCAAACAGGGCTCTGGGTAACCCAAGCCTCCTGCCCTCCAAATTGCGCATTCTTTCTATTGTCCAGTAGGGGACTATGAAAAACATTTTCCAGGAAGTTTTTCAACCAATATGGTTTTAAAGTATTTTGTGTTTAACTATATGAATTTCTGGCTGGTCAGAATGCTTGGCTCTCTGAAAGGACCCATCCCAAAAGAAGTGAGGCTTTGGAAAAAGGAGATCTTACCCTCTCACAAATTCTAGACGAGAGATCTGCATGAAAACTATTAAAAATGAGCTCTGTTTTATAAAAATAGCTAACACAGGCTGGTTAACTCTTGATAACTAATCCCTTTCCAACTCTGAAGACTCATTCTTGGTCTTGTCTCCCTCTGCCAAGCGGCTTTAGAGTTTCAATTGACCTTGGCTATAACATTGAACAGTGTTTGTCTGTGAAGGCCCTATTGACCTGAAGCCTCTGATCCTTGAATTGTTATTCACACCATATCCACCTTGCCTTTGTGTGACAACTTAATGTACATATGGGGACAGCAAGGTCCAAACCTTAATCATTAAAATGAGTAAGCTAGAATTACTATAGGGACCAGTATCAAAAACACCACGCACACAAAAATAGTCCTTATTTCCCTTGTTTATACTTAAGGGAGTCTGACACCCTTCCTTGTGGGAAAGAGCTCTTGAAGACACACTGGTCCCACCCGTGCCTCAGGAAGGGGAGACAGGGGAGCAAAACACTGGGCTAACAAAGAGACCTCTGCATTCCGTATTTGAAGAAGACAAAGAGAATAGGAAACGTTTTTGTTTAACCGCATTACTTATTGCTTTATTATTATTCTTGTTTAATATCAGTAATGTCACTGTGGTCATGTACCTTCAGTGCTGAAATCCACAGTTTGAGAGGCTTAACTCCTTGTTACAAAACAAACATGTGTGAGTATCTCAGGAACTGGGAGATGTGATCTGAAACTTAACACCAAGCTGTTCCATGCATAGATTATTGGGAAAAGGAAAATGCAGGCCGTTTACATGAATGTGATTTTTTTTTGTTTTGTTTTTTCTGCCCTAGAACCACATCGATCTCCATCTCAAAAGGCAAATTAACAGATATAGTCTAAGCCAAGTTAACTAAAATTAAGTTACTCATCCCAAGTAGGTTGCACTGAACTGAGTCTTTGGGGCCAAGAGAAGCTGGGGTCAGGGATACTTGTGTTATCCGGTTGTGTTTTGTTTCGTTGTTTTAATACAAGCTGCTCCTTTTGGAAAGGCGGGTTTGGAAGGTAATGGCTCTCTAGGCAGAGCACACTACGCCTTTAGCTCCGGGGCTCTGAGCAGCCAGCATGCGGCACAGCTGATCGCTGTCATAGTCAGCACGTCGGGATTGCCTGTCACTGTCACTCTGGCTCAGTTAAGATGGAGCTGGGGCTGGTGCCAGCAAGATCTCTTCCATCCATAATACCCACCCTTTGCATGAAAGTCAGCTTGCTCCTGGAAGAGCATCCCTCATTTTAAAACTTCTCATACAGAGGGACGCCTGGGTGGCTCAGTTGGTTAAGCAGCTGCCTTTGGCTCAGGTCATGATCCCAGCATCCTGGGATTGAGTCCCACATCGAGATCCTGGCTCAGCAGTGAGCCTGCTTCTCCCTCTGCCTCTGCCTGCCACTCTGTCTGCCTGTGCTCACTCCTGCACTCTCATCTGACAAATAAATTTAAAAAAAAAAAATGAAAACTTCTCATACAGAAATTCAGAAAACCTCACAAACTAAAGGTAGAGTTTAGTGAACAATTGAGGCAGACAGCCTTTTAATCACCATTCAGGTCAGCTAACAGGACTGCCCTAGAAACCCCAGGAACCCCTTCACCTGCCCAGCCATGAGCCCTTCTATTCCCCCCAAAGCAATTACCAGTCTGATTTTTAGAGAGGGCTTTTATGGTTCCCTTTGAGTTTTTCACCCAAGTGATTAAAAACTATGGTTTAGTCTTGCCTAGTAAAAAGAAAAGGTGTATCTTAAGACTCTTCAAACCTGCAAATACCCCCTCAATCTTTTCTTTGCCTTATAACTTATCCATCAAAGAGCTCACGACGTTTGGCCAGTAGAGTATGCCTCATCTGGATTTGGCTGACAGCTCACTGCTGGCACAGTCCAATATGTTCTCCTGCCCTTGGGAGTGCCCACAAAAAGAAAAGTTGTTTTCTCTCTAGTGCTTGAGTGAACCAAGTGTGGAAACCAAAATTTCTTCCTTCTCTCTCCCAAGCCCCTGAGGAAGGGCCCTCCCTCCAAGATACAGTCAGCCTCCCTGGGCACCTCATCCCTTTCATGCTTTTATAAATTCATTCTCTTCCCAGCTCATCCCACTGCCTGAAGTGCCCTGTCTGCTTCCTCCACCTAGAAACACACTTCGGTAGTCCTCAGGGCCCAATTCAAAAGTCACATGTCACTCACAACTCTGTGAAGTCTTCCCACAAGCCCTTGGCAAAATACATCCCCACGTCCCAGAGTGTTCTCTCTCCTTCTGTCACAGCACTTGCTAACACCACGTGGTAACTCCCTGAATTCAGGACTCTCTCCACACACCCTGTCCCCACCCCATCCCTGCTCCTTGAAAGCAGCAACCTTATCTTGAGGAAGCAGATATTAGGTGCGACCAACAGCCCTGGATGGACCGAGCACTCCCCCACCACCCTGTAGTCCACAGAGGGGCACTCTCTCCCAAGGACCCTCCTTCTTTTTCTGGTGCCTCCAGGGTGTTCTGCTCTTCAACAACTCATTTGTTTCTGAACACCCGGACATGCTTCCCTCAACTGCCTCTTCTCTTGAGAAGGATCAGTACCCTTGTCCCATCTGAAGTTGGCCTCGAACTTGGCATTCAAAGAGAAGGATCGTGGAATACCACCCCTCCCCTGCCTGCTTCATAGCTCAGCACAACAGCGCTGCAGTGGAATGCCGCCATGCTTTGGTCACACCAATAACCAACACAAGTAACACTGGAGTCACAAGCCCCAATCACAGCCATCCTTGGGCAAGCTGGGCAAGCCATGAGGGACGTATTCCCGTATCATTCTATTAAACTCTTTCTCACCTTCCAAATCTGGCTTCAAAAATCACTGCCCATGAACTTTCTCTGATTAACTTGACCCAATTCTCTTAATCTCTCTACTCAATGAGGCTTCATTAATTATGTACCTAGAGATTTTACTCTATTCATGTGCTCTCACTACATTATTCTATGAATATGCTTTCATTTCTTTTTGTTTGCTGAAAGGAAGATCTCAGTGCACAGTATTCTTGAAACCCCTGTGACCATGTGAGCTCACACTTCTGCACAGAGGACAGACCCAATAAATGCCACTGACAGACCTACAAGACTATACACGTAACTGGACACTTGTAATTTGCAAGTACGAAAACTGAAAGAGCTGAGGGAGAAAAGATAAAATTTCTAGCCTTTCTGATGAACATTTCATTCAAAACGTCTTTTTCTTTCCTGAATGGTACTCTTTATTTTTCTCACCAACCTACTGAAATTTGCTAACCTGCCAATCTCCAAAGCTCTTTAAATAAAGAATTGTTGATCAAGTTTTGACTGTTCAAAGATTCCAGAGTCCTAAATATAATCAAGTGTATTACTCTGAGTACTAGTATAGCTACTTGGCGATCACTGTCAGTAAATGCTCCTGAGGGAACCTGAAGAGTTTTCATGAATTTTTCCCACAGTCCCCTATGATACAGTAACTGTTCCTCTAAAGCAATGAGCATTCCTAATAATGCTGTGAGTCAAATACGAACCACTTGAATAATTACTTTTTACTTTCCAAAAGGAGTACCTTTCAGGTCCTGGACTTACACATCTATGATAGTTTAGAGTAATGTTGATATTTAAGACCTTTGGCCAAATTTGGACTGAAGAATCTGAGAAGTAGGTCTTCAGAAGACTCGGGTCACCTATTCTTTTACCTAAAGGTTTATTAAAAAAAAAAAACACACACACACACAAAAACGAGGGGCGCCTGGGTGGCTCAGTGGGTTAAATCTCTGCCTTCGGCTCAGGTCATGATCCCATGGTTCTGGGATCGAGCCCTGCATCGGGCTCTTTGCTCCAAGCCTGCTTCCTCCTCTCTCTCTGCCTGCCTCTCTGCCTACTTGTGATCTCTGTCTGTCAGATAAATAAACAAAATCTTAAAAAAAAAAAAAAAAAACTAAGCAGGACATGTGTGTGTGTGTGTACAAAATATGTTCAAATTGGACTACTTAGGGTAGAATCCTTTATAGTAAGCTGAGGGAAGGACATCACACATTCTATAGAACAGGAAGTTCATCGGGACCTTTGCTCATATATTTTTTCAGTCAAAAAGTTAAGGAAAGATCTAGATGCTTTACAGAAAAGATGTAAGGTAAGATTAACAGTATGTGAGCACATTTGCCACTGTGCACATATTTGGTATTTAAATCATTCATTAGTAAATACATAATTAGATTTGACCTATTACTTTTAAAAAGAATTACAGCCTTGATTACACTTACCAAGGTAAACATATTGTATTTATTCAAAGTAAATTTAAGTATTTAATTGAAAGGTATTTCTTAAGATAAATGAGTGGTTAATTTTGATCAATTGAATGAAAGAATTGGTCACACTATTTCTAGTATAATCTCTCAGTAGCCTGGGCCCCTAGCAACTAGAAGGCTGCAGCCCTTGGGCTCTCCTATTCATCCCTGACAAGTTTTCTAAACACCCTTCCTTCCTTCTGTCCTCGCTCTTCTTCCAAAGATAGTGACTAGTTTGGTCATTCTGATTTCCAATGGCAACCATAGCTTCCCCCAACTCAGGATATCTTATTCCCCAAGCTAATCTCTTTTCTCCCTCTTTCCACTCTCCCTAAAATAATCAGTCTGACCCTTGTAGTTCTAGGTTCTTACTACGGAGGAAATAACACGTTCAGAAAATCCTAAAAATTTATATCTGTAACTTACAAAAACCAGAAACATTTACAGTTTCTTTCTAGGCCTGATTGTCCACTACGGTAGCCACTAGATACACATGGCTACTTAAATGTAAATTTAAATAAATCAAAATGCAATGAAATTTAAATTCCAGTTCCTGGGTTTCCCAAGCCCTAGTTTAAGGGCTTGATTGCCACAGCTAAGATATTGGATGACATACAAAATTCCCCTCATCACAGAAAGTTCTATTGGGCAGAGTGCTATTACAAGTCCCTTCTCTGAAGGAGCGCTCTAAAGACCTCTCTTGCTGAGGATGTCATCCACCTTCAGGCTTCACCAGAACCTCCTCCCAATGGTGTGTTCAGGCTGGACAGACATCCTGTTTCTGAATTAAGTGGATCAGATATGTCTTATCGTGAGGCCCATCATAAGTGCCTCATATGAATGAATGTTAGGGGAACTCTTGTACTCACTGACTTAAGGAAATGGGCAAGCCTGAAGGAGTTTCATCTTCAAGAAGGTAAGCATAGACCAGGGAAGGGACAGTGAAGCAACGGAGGGAGCATATTAAAGATTCAAAGACACAGTACTCTATCTCTTCTTAGAAGAGGAAATTTAGAATTCCAGTAAGACCTCACCATGTGCAATACTTAATGGTGTGTAAACGAATAGGTAAAGAATGGAAGCCACAATGACAAGAACCCTGCAGTGAAAAATGCAAAAATCCTTTTTCAAGTGTAAATTGCCAACCATTTAAAAGATCACAGTTCTCAAAAAGGAACCAGGCACACCTATAAAGCTCAGCCCAGGGGAAAGGCTGGAAGCATCCTACTAACACAGATGACTTTTCCATCTCACCCTTTAGGCTAGGCAGTCCTTGCACATCTGTCTTCATCACCTGGCTGTCTCAACCCAGCACAGAGCCGGATACACCACCGGCGCCAGGACAGTGGTGCTGAGTGCTTCACAAACACACATGTTTCTATCTTGGCTCCTTCCTTCTACTGTCCTCCTCCCAATGATTGTGGATGCAAACACTGAGGATTGCTGAGCCAAGTCCTGGGTCTCGTTCCCTTTCATTAACTTCATTGTTTTTCTATTTGCTCAATTTCCCACAAAACCTTCCCTGACTCTTCCTGTAGTTCTAACAGCTCTCTGGAACCACTCAATGTTCTTCTTCACTGGGTCACCCTTACCTGACATCTGTTGGTTCCATTTCTTCCTGGGCAGCCTCTCTTCTGACATCCCCTGCTTTGTCCAGTCAGAGCTGGTTCACACTCAGGCTGCTGTGAATGGTTGCCTGGGGCGTCTCTTTCGCTGGTTTCCTGGGACCCATTTCCTGGACTCTTACCCTGTCCTATCTTGATTTACTTCCTTATTTTACTACAGCACATTCTCTAGCTGTTCTTTTTAACACAGAAAGAATGGAATTTAAGTGTCCGAAAATGTCTCTATTCTACACTTAAATTTTATTGGTAATTTAGTAGTGTTAATTTTAGGCTGATTGTCACTTTCACTTTGATTTGAAGGTCTTGCTCCAGCACCTTCAAGGTTTCTCTGCTGCTGATGAGAAGCCTGATGTCATTTTAACTCCTGATCTTTTGTACGTGACCTGTTTATCCTTCTTTAATATACACTGATGCGGAATTTTTTGAAATTATTATTCTTTGGACAGTGAACTTGATGGACACTCTATGTCTAGAGATGTAGTCCTTCGGGCCTGGGAATTGCTACATATATTTTATAGGAAATTGGTTGAAAATGTGAATAGAACTAAGAGACTTGACTTTCCCACAAGAGGGAATTCTTTCCTGCATTCGGACTCCAAATGAAACATCTGCTCTTCCCCAGTCTTGAGCTTACTAGCCTCTGGCTAGGAACTATGCCATTGGTTTTCCCGGTTCTCAGGTCTTCAGACTAGCCCTGGAACTACACCATTGGTTCTTTAGGTTTCCAGTTAGCTAACTTGCTCTGCAGATCTTGAGACTCTCCCAGTCTATGAGGCTGTGAACTACTTCATTAAAAGTCATCTCTTCAGGGGTGCCTGGGTGGCTCAGTGGGTTAAAGCCTCTGTCTTCGGCTCAGGTCATGATCCCAGGGTCCTGGGATCAAGCCCCGCATCTGGCTCTCTGTTCAGCGGGAAGCCTGCTTTCCCTTCTCTCTCTGCCTACCTCTCTGCCTAGTTGTGATCTCTGTCAAATAAATAAATAAAATCTTTTTTAAAAAAAAGTCATCTCTTCACACACACACACTCTCTTGGTTTTGTTTCTCTGGAGAACTCTGATCAATACAATTGCTCCTGTATGAGGGAGAGACCCTAAAATGCTGCTTTGAAAACCCTGGCTCTGGGTAGGGCTTATTGACTAGAGGGTTTCACTGTCCTCACTGTCCATATTTGTAGTTCTTTCTTTCTTTTTTCTTTTTTTTAAGATTTTATTTCTATATATATGACAATGAGAGAGCGACAGATCACAAGGAGTCAGAGAGGCAGGCGGGCGGGGGGAAGAGCAGAGAATCCAATGTGGGGCTCGATCCCAGGACCTTAAGACGATGACCCGAGCCAAAGGCAGAGGCTTAACCCACTGAGCCACCCAGGTGCCCCTGTAGTTCTTTCTTCTGCATCTCTTCAATCTCCCCAAGAAAGCACCTTCTAATCTTCTGCCTCAGGAAATATAAATGTGGTCGATGGATGGAGGAAGAGCCAGAGGGTCTGAGAATTCAGTGTTTTCAGTAGTGGCTGTTCAGGGTACAGAAAGCCCTGGAGAATCCAGCTGTTCATTCTCAGCTGGTACTGCGAACAGCTGGACACTGCAAGACCCTTGGGCTCTGATGCGCTAAGGCATCCGTTGCAGTTAGTGAAGGAACTGCTCTCTTATGCATTAAAAATAGCACTGTGTACCATCCTTGGAAGAACTGAAAGAATAGCCCCTCATACTATTCTCTATAGGACTTAATATTCTGGCAGAACCCCACAAGAGAAAGGTCGGTAACAAATGCATATCAAGACTCTCAGACTCTCTCCTGGTTTTCAGCCCCACAGCTCACCCCCCTTATTACAAGTCATACAACTAGTGGGGTTCTGCACAGGACGTGCTTGCCCCTCTGAAGACACTTAGATGGAAGCCTCCTGAATCTTCTTAATTTTTTTGAGATTCTTATTTATTTGAGACAGAGAGAGCATGAGTGGGGAGAGAAACAGAGGCAGAAGGAGAAGCAGACTCCTCACTGACCAGGGAGCTCAATGGAGGCTGAATCCCAGGACCCCAGGGTCATGACCCAAGCTGAAGGCAGGCTCTTAATCTACTGAGCCACCCAGCCACCCCCTCCCCATTCTTTTTTTTTTTTTTAATAAAGATTTTATTTATTTGACAGAGAGGGATCACAAGTAGGCAGAGAGGCAGGCAGAGAGAGAGGGGGAAGCAGGCTCCCCGCCAAGCAGAGAGCCCAATGTGGGACTCGATCCCAGGACCTTGGGATCATGACCCGAACTGAAAGCAGAGGCCTCAACCCACTGAGCCACCCAGGCGTCCCCTCCCCACTCTTTTTAAGCAGATACCTCTACCCACCTGCTTTGAATCTTGTAGCAATTCATTGCTACTGCACATTCTTTGTTGTCTCTGTGCTTCTAATCTGGCTTTCTGGCTTTAAAGTATTTTATTCTCTTACAGTCGTCTTGGTGGAATTTATAGGATAAGAAATGACTCAATGTATAGATTTACCATGATAGCCCAGAATCCTAGGTATTCTGAGTACATGATTAATACTCTAATTAGGATTATGTCATTTATCATTCAAAGGAGGACATCACTGAGGGAAAAGGACTTTAAAAATAATTACTACTGTATAATTTTATACACTTTTTATTAACAAATTGGTATCATATTAGTGGATCTATAAAAAAGTTCTAATCTGGGGCACCTGAGTGGCTCAGTCAGTTAACAGTCATGCCTCAGGTCATGTTCCCAGTGTGTGATCAGGCCCCCTGTGGGGCTTCCTGCTCAGCAGAGAGTCTGCTTCTCCCTCTCCCTCTGTTCCTCCCTACCCCCTGCTTGTGTTCTCTCTCTCTCAATAAATAAAATTAAAAAAAAAAATTCTAATCTTCCAGATTAAAAAACTTTCTTGAAAATTTCAATTAATATATCCAAAATAAAATTACAAAATAAAATTTCCTTATGTTGATTATCTGAGTATTTAAAAACTGAATAAAGATTGGGGAACATTTTCATTTAATCAGTTTTTTAGTCATATCTGTTTCTTTTCTTTTTTTTTTTTAAAGACTTTATTTATTTATTTGACAGACAGAGATCACAAGTAAGCAGAGAGACAGGCAGAGAGAGAGGAAGGGAGGCAGGCTCAGAGAGCCTGATGCGGGGCTCCATCCCAGGACTCTGGAATCATGACCTGAGCCAAAGGCAGAGGCCCAACCCACTGAGCCACCCAGGTACCCCTGAATATACTTTTTTATTGTGTAACTTTCAGATATACATTATAATTCAACAACATCTGTGTACATTACAAAGTGATTATCCCCAAAACTCTTAGTTACTATCCACCACCCTATAGCCTTTTACCTCATTTGCATATCCCCCCACCTCCTCCCCACCCTCCCAACTTCCTTCCCTTTTGGTAACCAGTGATCTGATCTATGAGTTTGTTCTGTTTTGTTTGTTCATTAGGGGTTTTTTGTTTGTTTGGGGAGGTTCTTTCTGTTTAGGGGACATTGTTTATTTTGTTAGATTCTACATGTGTAAAATCATATGCTATTTATCTTTCTCCTTCTGACTTACTTCACTTAGGATAATATTCTCAAGGTCCATCCATTCCCAAATGGCGAGATTTAATTCTTTTTTATGCCTGAGTTTTATATATATATATTTATTTATACATATTTATATATATATTATATATGTATATACACACACATATATGTGTATACATATATGTATATTTATACATATTTATATATTTAATTCTTTTTTATGCCTGAGTTATATATATTTATATATATATTTATACATATTTATATAACATGTATTATATATATTACATAAATATAATTACTTCTTTATCCACTTATCCATCAATGGACAATTAGGTTGTTTCCATTTTTTGGCTATTATAAATAATACCTCCATGAGCATAGGGGAGCATGTATCTTTTTGAAGTTGTGTTTTCACTTTCTTTGGATACTCAGTAACGGAATAACTGGATCTCATGGTAATTCCATTCTCAATTTTTTGAAGACTCTATTTTCCATAGTGGTTATAGCAATTTATAATGCTGCCAACTTTATACAAGGGTTCCTTTTTCTTCATATCCTCTCCAGCTCAAACAGACAAGCTCTGCTTGTCTTTTTGAACTAGCCACTCTGGCTGGTGTTAGATATCTCACTGTGGTTTTGAGTTGCATCTCCTTAATAATTCATAAGGTTTAACATCTTTTCACGTGCCTGTTGGCCATCTATATATCTTCTTTGGAAAAATGTCTCTTTAGATCCTCTCCCCATTTTTAAATTGGGTTGTTGAATTGTAGTTCTTTGTACATTTTATATATCAACCCCTTATTGGATGTGTGATTTGCAAATATCTTCTCCTGTTCGGTAGATGGCCTTTTCATTTTGATAGTTTCCTTCATTGTACAAAAGCTTTTAAGTATAATTACTTAGTATAGTTATTCTTAAAATGTTCCTAATATTTACTGTAATATTTTCAATATTATATTTATAGTTACTAAATTTGCAATTGTTGACCCCATCAATTGACTTTTCTCTCTAGGCCATAATATTTTAGGTGACAAAATACACTCTGTACAGGGTTGAGGTAGATGGGGAGCTCATTGCAAATTCTACTAAATGGAAGATATTCTCAATTCTACTTTTTCTTCTTTAAAGTAGGCTCTACATCCAACATTGCACTTGAACTCATGACCTTAAGATCAAGGGCTTCATGCGCTACTGAATAAGTCAGCCAAGTGCCCTCTCGATTCTACTTTTTAAATAAATATAAATATTTGAGCCCCATATTTTCACATGTACTTCCTTTTTTGTCTCAATTCACAGTAATTCTCCTTTTATAGGATAAAACTTACCAAATACATTGTCTGTTTGTTATTAAAGTGATTTTTATGAAAAGAAAAATGCTTTTCTATGTGCAACCAATATTTAAAGGACTCATTTACAAAGTAACATAATACCATCGTGGGTCACTCATGTGAACTTGCAGTTTTCCAAAGGCTCAAGATTTTAATAATGGTCAATAAAGAGAGCAACATACAGCCAGAATGAAAGATCTTTCTACATTCAGCACTAGCTTTGTAAAAAAAAAAAATTGTAGCTCAGTTACTTTATGCATATATAAAAATATTTGTAAATCTTAACAACTACAACTTCTATTTTTATTGGTAGAATACTGCAGCTTGTTTGAACACACAATTATGAATTATGCATGTATACAACCAATTCCAAATACATTTCTGCTCCATAGTTTCCTAATTTAGAAAGAACATTGTTATTGCTATGATTCTGTGCCTTTAAAAATTTGTATTTGTATTATGACTACAAAAACAAATCATGTTCTCTTCAGCGTTAAGTCTTTGAACTGTATTTAGAAGTGAAATTCACTATGATGTCAGATATTTCAAATTCAACACAATGAACTTACAAAAAGCTTTACTTTGACACCATTAATTTTATGGAAAAAAATGAAGCCTTATTGATATTAATGGGTTTTGGCTGAAGCATCTGATGTCATGGTCATAAAACAGGCATAAGTTTTCCGTTCACAAATTATTTCTTTGCTAATGGACACAACACATTGCCAGTCATTGCTTCATTTGTTTTGTATGTGCACAAGGAATTTGCAATTAAAAGTGAGAGAAATTAATTTAGAACAACAGTCATGTTATCCAAGGAAAAGTCATACTTCACAAAGTGATGTATAAACATACTTTCTGCAGCTATACATGTTTAATTGTCTTTAAACATGGTATTCTTAGAATAACTACCAACTTCTCAAGTAGATTCTGACAGATCTTCAGCAAATTTGTGTCTGTTTTTCAGTGGACAATGATGTCACCGCTGACTCCATGGTAAACGGTAACAATTTTTTTGCTCATATCACATGGTTGATTTTTTTTGAGAAGCTAAAATTCAGTTTTTAATTCTTCATTAGAATGTGCACATAAAAAGCTCATTGCTTAGACAAAATAGGGGCATAAGGAACTCCAAAAGCCCACTCTTCTATACAAGCAATAGAAGAACTGACAACAACATAACCAATTTTTTTGAATCACTGGAAACTAACCAACGGCTTACAGCAACCCAGAAGTGCTTATTCAAGAAAAATGGCTGAATCTCAGTAAGAACAGTGAGGCCTGTGGCATCCTAACTTACTTTGTTCCTGTTTACTAAACCTCAACAGTAGCCTTGAAAATAACATTCTACCTTCCTGGTAACAGTGGAGCAGAGAGCAGATAGGCATCACCTACAAATTATCCTTAGTTGATCTAGCTGGTGGCTCTCCAAAGGGGCTTCTCAAAGGTCTTTATCTGACCTGACTGGTACTCTCATCTTGTGCTAAAAAGCAAAGGATCAGAATTCTGCGGGAAATATTTATAGGCCAACTGCCTAATTCAATAAGTAACCATTGGAGCAAACAACAGATGAACCAAAAAAAACTTGGGAGGAAGGTCTTGGAGTGAGATGTTTTTAAAAAATAAGTAAATAAGGGCTTAGGAAAGCTCTGACATATCCCAGGGAATTTAGGAAGTCATATACATGCCCAGGTCATGCTTGGGTTCAGCTGTGTTCCAGTTCAGGAAAGATGGGAGAAGGCCCTCCTCTGAATGACTTTGAGGTCTGCAGAAACCTCTCTGCAAAAGATTAGGAGATTCTTTGGTTCGAGGCATTGAAGGAAATCCCTGTCCCATCATTACCTAAACACTAAGCCAAGGCTATTCAGGGACCTTGGCCAAAACAATCACAGAAAAGAACAAAGCTAGGAGAGTCACACTTCCTGATTTTGAAACTTACTATAAAGCTATAGTAATAAAAATACTATGGTGCTGGTATAAGAATAGACTTGAGCATTCAACTCTTATAACCATGTCAACTGATTTTATTTTAAAGATTTTATTTATTTATTTGACAGACAGAGATCACAAGCAGGCAGAGAGGCAGGTGGAGAGAGAGGAAGCAGGCTCCCTGATGAGCAGAGAGCCCGATGCTGGGCTCGATCCCAGGACCCTGGGATCATGACCTGAGTCAAAGACAGGGGCTTTAACCCACTGAGCCACCCAGGTGCCCCTCAACTGATTTTTTAAAAGGATGTCAAGATCATTCACTAGATAAAGAACAGGTTTTTTTTGTTTTGTTTTGTTTTTTTTAAACAGCAGGAACACGGCTCCCACCAGCCTTTGTCCTGCAGGATATCCCAGACCATGGCTTTAAAATTCGCAAATAAGTCTCTTTCACATAAGGACAGGCACTTTTCAAAGGGTGGTTTCTGCCGTGGGACCTAAGGTGAGTGAGAGAGGCTGCACACCAGCCCTTTATGAGCTGGTTAAAGAACAGTTTTTTAACGA
>RCUC01129319.1:0-11129 GCA_003697995.1 Taxidea taxus jeffersonii
ACTGACAAGAAAAAATATTAAATTTTCTAAAAAGATGAAAATGAAGAAACAATCCAAATCAAACATAAATTCTCCTTCTCAGGTGGGAAGAAATACACAAACTCAGGCAAGCAGGAATTTCAATAAAAAGTCAGCTCCGTTCTTTCATTATCTGTTAGAATAGAGAGAGAAAGATGTGATAAGCATGAGAAGGTGTACTTTTTCCTTGTGGTGTGAGAAGATGTTGAGAAATACTTATGTCTTAGACATTCAAACAGTCTTGTTGAAGTAATTACACATGTTTTATAAATAAAAGAAATTTAAATAACTGTAATTTTGGATCACTTAAGCTTTTAGGTTATTTAATTATACTACGTATATGCTTTTTTTATGAGTAATTTTTCTGGTTTCCAAGTTTGTAGTCCAGTAGAATAATCAAATCATGGCGCTGAATCAATTGTAGACACAGTGAATGGTCAGATAAACTTGCCATAAAAATAAGCCCCAATCAGTGTATAACTATACCCCCGAAATATAAAAGGAAGAAAGCAAATTTTAAAACTATGAAATACAATTTTTCTCCCATCAAACCAATGAAGTGTGTGTATGTGTGTGTGTGTTTTAAAATAATATACAGTGCTGGATAGGATGAAGCAAAGCAGAAATTCTCCAACATTGTTGATCAAATTTTAGATCTCTAGAGTTTCCTGGAAAAAAGATCACACTATATGCATCTTTAAATATTAAAAATTTATATATTATTTATTTCTTAAAGTAAACTTATGATAAAAACAATCAGAAATATTTTTAAACTGCATTTCAGTCTTTAGGTAATAATATATTTCCATTTGTTGTGATGCCAAATTTGAACACAGATTATGATTAGCAAACTACAATATATCCTTTTATAAAATAATTTGTAAGTAGTCTGGGAAATGTTTATTTTACATTAAATTAGATATAAACAAGATATAATAATGCACATATAATATTATCCTAAGTATGTAAAGAAAAATCAAGTAAAGTGCAGGAGAAAAAGATGAGAAAGAAATTTACTAAAACAATAGTGAGTTTTTCTTGAATAGTGGAAGTAAAGTTTAGGAAGCTGCTTTTCTTTCTAATTTTCTTTATTTGGCAAAGTTTCTGTAGAAAGCTGGCTTATTTTCATAATGAAGGGAAAGGACAATAGAATTTACTTTAAAAAATTAAAAATGAAATTAGAGTGAGATTACCAATAAAGAAATGTGAATTGCATATCTCCCTTCTTTTCCCTTCATTTGTTTTCCAAGGAAATCTGTGTTTATAGCAAAAAAAAAAAAAAAATTGCCCAGAATAGGTGTATTACATGCAGATATTTAAGGGAAAGATGTAGGACTATAAAGGTGAGTTGAGTAAAAATGTTACTGTCCCCATGACTTTTAAGCTATGTTCCAGAATCAGCCAGTTTATTGGCATCCTGTATTTCACACTGTATCTCTTTTGAAAAACACATTTTGATCTTCCCCTGAGGAACAGAAGTGATTATCTTTCAGGTACTTCAGTCATGGGAGAACAAATGGCCAAGGACATTGAGCTGCTTAAATGTCCACATCCGTCTTAACAACTTACACAGAGTAGTGGAGCCATTGTACCCAGCCAGCCTCACCCAAAGAATGAAGTAAAATGAACATGCTGACTGTCCATTTCAATGGAGAGTTCAACTTATTTGAGAAGCCAAGTGTGTCATGTTTGAAAAATATTAATTAAAACTTTTCCCCTTCTTTCATTAAAACAAAAAAGGTCAAACAATGGAGTAATAGCCACATGACCATTTAACCCTACAGTCAATAACAGAAATATTGAAATGAAGTGTTTGAGGGAGGAAACTAATGTTTGGAATTTAATACAACCAACTGTCCATTGTATTTGGCATCATGACCTGCTCTCTAGAGTGTTCTTTCATTAAAGTACACGTTTTATTCAAAGCAGGTCTAGGCAAAGGGCAAGCAAGGGTGTGCTGACCATGTGGGGAGTACACTGAGTTCTGATGTCAAATTAAAACAGAGTAGCTTTGCCTTAAAATACTCCTGAACACTGGTCTTCGTATGAAAATTCAGTGACATGCAGGCTCTTTTACTACGGGAGACTTGACAGGTCACAAAATCAGTCAGGATCTAGTCTGCGAATCTTAGTTGGAGGAAATCTAAGTGAAGTTGTAAAGACAAGAACAACTCTTTAAAGGAATCTGGTCCTCCTTAATTGGGTGTGTGTGCCTAATCTGCACTTGAGTTCTTAAAGATATTCTGTCCTTGTCTCATGAAGGCAGATCAGAACAGAGATGGGGGAAGGCTATGCTGTAAATCTAGACAGCTTCTAAATCTCACCTTTCCAACTGGTCACTCCACATCAAGGTTGAGGAGCACTGGTGGGGTAAGGAGGTGGAACTGGATGCATAGTTGTTTGTGTTGTGCCTGATCTGTGAACAGACAGAGGGTTTCAGTGGACAGAATTATTGGTGGTGACTCCTTTTGTCCGAAGACTCTTCCTTCAAAATTCTTAAAAAAAAAAAAAAAAGCAGAACCCAAACTCTATACATCAACTTGCATTGGCCATAACCAACTGAAGATATTTTAGATCTCACCTTCCCTAGACTACCTTGTTTCTGCCTCAAAGGTTTGACACACCCTTAATTTCCTCTTACAATTTCACACCAGATATTACTTAAGGTAGACACCATGCCTAATACGACTCCTAAGTACCTAGAGCAGTTATCACAGCACTTGTTAAATACTGAATAAAAACTCACTGGCCAAATGATTAGTGTAGGTAAGTCTAATTCTACCACTCTCTAGCTTTCAGTGGCTTTCTGTTGCTCTTGGGATAAAGACCAGAATTCTTAACATGACCTCCTAGGTCCTATTTGATCTAGCCTCTGTTGCAACTCTAGCTTCATTTGCTCAGGCCACATTAGCCGTCTATGAATATCATGAACAGTGTCATCCTTTTTCTTACTGCAGGGCCTTTGCACTTGAAGCTTCCTCTGCTAAGAGTGCCCTTCCAATTCCCTCATCACCTGGCTGACTCCTACTTGTCCTTCCAATCTCAACTTGGAATATCACTTCTTCAGAGACTATCCTGTTGAGTAGCACAGGTCCCCTACTACGTGATACCCACTATTTTCTTTTCAGAAGCTCATTGTAGCTTGGAAACAAAGTTTTTTGTTTTTTTTTTTTTATTTTAGTATTTGTTGTTATACTAATATACTAAATTTATTGTTATACTAAATACTAAACATTATTTGTTTAGTATTTGTTGTTATCAGTAGACTACAAGTTTCATGAGTGCAGTGACCATGCCTAGTTTTGCCCATCACTGTGTCTCCAGCAGCTACCACAGTGTCTGGTGGATAGACAGTCAGTATTTGTGGTATGAATAAACATGTCTGTGTAATTGGCTGAGGCCCATGTCTGAACAATATTCTCTAAATAGTAGCTTAAACTCATTGGATTCAATAAAAAATATTAAGAAAAAATATTTCCTCTGTATAAATTTCTTACTAATTCTCTTACAAGAAGTAGCAGAATGAAATTAAATTCTCACAAAGAATTGTTACAAGAAAAAGCAGAAAGAAATGAAATTTAATGTTTCCTTGGTCTTTTTTATTGGATTCTTAGAGTGTTTTCTTTGTCAAAAGTTTAGTTAAGATCATCTTAAACAGTATGTCCATCAAGTGCCATTAATGATATAAGCTATCCTGACAGACATGTAGTTCTCCAAGTCCTGACTATGTCAAGCAAATAGATAATTTCTGTTTTAGGAAAGCAGTGTTATTTGAAGGACAATGAAATGACATGTCTTCTTGACAACACAGATTACATTTTGACCAATATCTATTTCAGCACAAACAGAAGAAGTTCAGTGGGACTTTAAATAGAAATATTGAGCACTACATCTAAAACTAATGAAATATTGTGGTTCTGGGTGAGTGCTCAGAGTTGAGGTCAGAGTAGGAAAACAACCCCCACAGGATTTTCTGTTTATTCTCGGAGACTTTCAGAATCCCCTGTGTTTCCCTGCTAAAGAACAATCTGGTTAGATTGGTCCTAGAGGACCACTAGGCTTTTCTCTTCCTGCTATTAACAGGCCTGCTTTAACTAAGTACTTGGGGTTGCATTATTTGTTGGCTTAACTTGAGGAGCAGATACAACTGTAGGAATCTGGGTATCATATATCTCCCCAATGTCAGGGAGCAGAAAAAGAAGAAACTGAAGGGGGTGCCTGGCCGGTTCAGTGGGTGGAGCATGTGACTCCTGATCTCAGGGTTGTCAATTTGAGCCTAACCTTGGGTGTGGAGATTACTTAAAAATAATCTTTAAAAAGAAGGAACTGAAGACACGAGGCACTGCAAGGTAACATAGGATAGAGCCGGGAGTGGGAAGCATGGTACGGTTCCCTACCACACTCTCTAAACCACTCCTCCAGTGGGCCCTATTTCCCTGGCAAGCATTCCACGATTCACTCCATCATTCTCAGAAAACTCTACTGTCACACCCAATATTCTACAGCTAACTCTGGCCCCGCAGCCAGTGGATCGTTCATTTCATGCTAATTTTCTCTCCTCTGGGTCTCTCTCTCTCTCTTTTTATTTTTTAAGATTTACTTATTTATTTATTTGACAGACAGAAATCACAAGTAGGCAGAGAGGCAGGCAGAGAGTGAGAGGAGGAAGCAGGCTTCCTGCTAAGCAGAGAGCCTGATGCGGGGCTTAATCCCAGGACTCTGGGATCATGACCTGAGCTGGAGGCAGAGGTTTTAACCCACTGAGCCACCCAGGCGCTCCCGGGTCTCTTTTACTTTAGTCCTCCTCTCTAGTCTTTGCGCCCTTGTTCAGGTTCTCACTCCTGTTCTTCCTGGCTTGCCGATCAGTTTGAACTTGACATTTTGTCAGGTCAAAATGGTTGAATATTGGACATTATTTATGATTTAACCTAGGAACAATCTTTTAACTAATTAATGTTCTGACCCACGTCTTTCTCCTCTTGAACACATCCTTCATATTACTTTTTTTTTTTTTTTTGAGAGAGAGAGAGCAAGAGCATGCAAGCAAGGGAAAAGGCAGAGGCAGAGGGAGAGAGAGAATTTTAAGCAGACTGCACACTGAGTCTGATATGGGACTCTGTCACAACCCTGAGATCATGACCTGAGCCAAAAGCAAGAGTCCCACACTTAACCAACTGAGCCACCCAGGAGCCCCTTGTACTATTTCTAAGGCAAACCTCATATCTTTGAATGTTCCCCAATGCTACAGGATAAAGTTCTGGAGTACCAAAGACCCACTGTTGAGTGGCTCCATCCTGTCTCTCAAGGTTAATCTCTAATCTCCTGCCTCTTTCCTTTATGGGAATCTTTCTTTAGTCCCTAAACTATACAATCAGAGCCCTGCCAATGCTTTTTCACACCTGATTACTGCAGAGTTTGCTCTTGCCTTTCTAAAATGCCTCTCTCTACTTCTGTCCAGAATTCATTCTGTTTATCCTCCAAGACCCAGCTTTTCATTTTCTTGGAAAAGTATTATTTCTTTTATTGTATTCCTGTAGCTTTGTATACATTATTCAAATTATAGGTAGTCTGTCAGTTTGATAAACTCTAATTCACAGTAGGAGCCCAATAAATGTTGGCGAATAAATTGATTTCTAAGTAAATGACTGGTTCTTCTCAATGGTCAGTATTACAAGACAAAGACTGATCAAATTTTTCAGCACCCACAAGAACTTACTATATGTATGTCACTTTTTCAGGTATAATAATATGTTCATATATTAAAAGTTTCCCTTGGCTTAGAAATAGGTAGTTTCTATATCCCCCACATTTCCCTTGAAAGTATCTATTGGTACTTTTAAAAAAAAAAAGATTTCATTTATTTATTTGCCAGAGAGAGAGAGAGAGAGAGAGAGAGAGAGCACAGGCAGACAGAGAGGCAGGCAGAGGCAGAGGGAGAAGCAGGTTCCCTGCCGAGCAAGGAGCCCGATGTGGGACTCGATCCCAGGATGCTGGGATCATGAGGTGAGCCGAAGGCAGCTGCCCAATCAACTGAGCCACCCAGGCGTCCCTGGCACATTTTATCTAACTATATATTGCTGTTCTTCCGAGGACTGGGAAGAAAGCACTCAGGTACTCAATGCACATTTTTGAATGAGTGAATGAATGAATGAATGAATGAATAAGTGAGGACTATCTTAGACCGAGTACTCCCAGAAGCAGAACCTAAAGCAAGGATTTTTATGTGAGAGACTTTTTTTTTTTTTTTAAGATCTTATTTATTTATTTGACAGAGCTCACAAGTAGACAGAGAGGCAGGCAGAGAGAGAGGAAGAAGCAGGCTCCCCGCTGAGCAGAGAGCCCGATGCGGGGCTCGATCCCAGGGCCCTGAGACCATGACCTGAGCTGAAGGCAGAGGCTTAAGCCCACTGAGCCACCCAGGCGCCTCCGTAGTGACTTATTAAGAATGTGCTCCAAGAAAAAAAAAAAAAAAGAGTCAGGAAGTGGGAAAGTAGGACACTGAAGGAGAAGCCAAGCAGGAGTGAAATTTTAAGTAATTCCAGCCTCAGTCTGAACCTTGGGGAAACTCTGGAGTATAAATTACATGTCAAAGTTTGTTTCACTTATAAACAAGGGGTGTGGGCTTCTCTACTCCCACATTCATCAGTCACTGCTGCTTTGGGGGGAACAAAACTCCTAGGCCCTTCTGGCTCTGCCCTTGTGTGAGCCTCTGAAGGTCACAGTGAGAGCAGTTAGCAGCAAAGTAAGCAGAAGCAGGGAATGGGTATGCAGAACTGCTATATTGTATCTGAGAGGTTCTGGGTAGGACTCCAGTTGTGTGGGATACATTACCAGCCATATATTTACTAAGCTAAGTTTAGTTGGTGGTAGTGGAGGAGGCTGCTGTGTGCCTGGATTGGAGAATTCTGGGAAGGGAGTCCTGTTGAAAATAATTTTCTCCACTCCTGCTCCTGATGCCTAGGATCCCTTTAGCTAGGGCCAAAACTTTTTAATCTATATTGAGAAGTGGTATTTTAAAAAAGAATTACCTTGGGTGGAAGAGAGAAAGGGACAAAATCCTATGTCGAACCCACTATACGTCAGGCGGTGCCAAACTTTTTTAAATGCTTTACTGTTTTAATACACTGGTTTTCATCCACACTCAAGTATGCGTCTTCCTGAGAGTGTAGGATGTACAGGCCTTGATGAGCCTCTCTTAAACCTTTTACCCCTTGTCACCACGAATATGGTATCCTTTATGCTGCCCAAGAGAGCTGGCTAACTGAACATCATTCATTCATTCATTCATTCATTCATTCATATTCAAGAAAATGTCAAAAAAATTAAAAATAATTAAAAAAATGTTTTTCTGCCCCAAATAAGTCCTATTCCTCTTGTTTCAGCTAAGCTTGTAGTTCTGTGTGTTCTTCCCAAATTACCAAATATGCCTGATACCCAAACTGCCAACGATGCTTGTCCTCTCTCGGGATAGGGGAGCCCTAAGATTTCAGTTAAAGCAACTCTATTTTCTAAGTCACATTATAGGACATTTTTAAAAAAGATGACAGTGAAGGTAGAAAAGACTGTGTGTGTGTGTGTGTGTGTGTGTGTGTGTGTGTGATCTTCAATTTGAATATGCCTCTTGGGCTGCATTATGTTCCTGTGGAAATTGTGATAAAAACACTGGTGTGTAAGTGGCCCTTCCACAGACACCTGAACACGGCTTAGTTGCTTTGTCTACTGCCATGGCCTGTTGGTGGCCTCTGGGCTGCCTGTGGTTTGGCTGCAGATGCCTGACGCCTGTGTTCCCGGAGCTATCCTGCCTCTGTCTGCTGAATGCTGTGTTGGTCTGTCTGTGAGGCTCCTTCCAGGATAACCCAGCTGAACTCCAGGGCTGAACTCCAGGGCTATAGCTCCTCTTTAGCATATCATTGAGTGTCCTCTGATGAGACACTCACCCCACATTAGCTCACTAAGTTCTCCCATCCACTGCCTGATGCTGAACAGCTGAAGGGTATGGGAGTCTGCATTGTTTTCTTCAGAATTTCAATTCCAGATTCGTAACATATCATAAAGCCTCTCTGGCTGGCTTTCTGAGGAACACAGAAAACTATTTGATAAGTGCTTGCCCTCTATCTTCTCCAATTACTTGTGTCCTTGTTACAGATCATCCCGTCCCCACAGCCATGCTTCCCGTCTTCCATCTTTCTGTTCACTGGCTTTGTTCCATCCACCTTCAAATATTCATAGACTTCCCCTATCCTGAGAAATAAAATACACAGAAACACCTGTGCTTGACTGCCTGAACATTTCCCCTTCCTGTGCTTGCAACCCAGTTTCTCACCTCCCTTTTTATGGCCAGTTTCTCTATGTGCTGCATCTGTTACTCCTACTTCCTCTCCAACTCTCTCCTAAATAATAGCCCCGAATTATAAAGTACTTTCCATTTTTCAGACACTGTTCTAAACATTTTACAAATATTAATGAGTTTTATTCTTTGAAGTTGCACTATCATCTTCTCTTGACAAATGAGAAAACTGAGACACAGGGAGGTTAAGCAACTTGTTCAGGGTCACCAGAGTTTGGATTCAAATGCAGGGAGTCAGGTTCCAGAATACATGCTAACTACAATCCATACTGCCTCACTGTCTCCCATCCCCATGACAGTAAAACTAGTGTCTTGGAAACTTTGGGCGTTCATTGTCATCTCTGGTACTGTAATATTTGGGCTAGATATACCTGTACTGCATATTGAGGTCTAATATTTATAAGATTGTTCCTCTCTCATTATACAAGTATAAGACTTCATAAATCTACAATGAATAAATTATTCTAATCGAGGATGAACTAAATTTAATTTTTTCCAAACTTTGTATTTTTATGATATATAGAAAGGAAGTCATTGGTCAAAGTAATAAGTAAAACACATAAGTCAATAGGGATAGAATTTGGCCTACTTGAGGGGGGAAAAATAGAGATCACTTTAGAATGCTGAAATCCAAATCTAGGCTTCTGGTGTCAAATGAGTTTTACCAGATCCAGACAATAATATATATTATGCACTTTTTGATTCCTACCTTGGTGTAATACAGCAGGGAAACAAGTGAAATAATAAGAAAATGACAGAAAATGGCATATGATCACACTCTAGAGTATAACGTGGTGCCTTTTGCCATCATCTTACTTGTTGGAATTTTGCAACCCATATCCTGAGAACTGAGAGAATTCTTAGTCACCATTGTGATCCCTGTAGGAGTAAACAAAACCACACATTTTAAAGCTAAAGTAATCACTCAGTCTCATTCTCTAATCTACAGGTATGGATATGAGTTAACATTATGTCTTATACTCATAGAGCTTGTTTGCAGCAAAGTCCCACCTAAATGTCAGCTTCCTTATTTCTGTTCCATCACAAAGCCCAATAACTAATTTACAGATCTGATCCATTTGTAAATAACCCTACAGTATATTATAGCTAATCAGCAAATGATCAAAGAAAGAAAGAGAGAGAAAAAAAGAAGGGAAGGAAGGAAGGAAGGAAGGAAGGAAGGAAGGAAGGAAGGAAGGATGAATGGAAGGAAGGAAGGAAAAGAAGGAAGAGAGGAAGGAAGGGAAGGAGGAAGGGAGAAAACCTGGCCCATTATATTAATCAATGAGCCCCACAGGACTGAGATTTTTATCTGCTACTATTCAATTGATACACCTGCGGTGACTAGACCAGAGGCTTCCACAATATAACTTAATTACTATTTGATGTCTAAATGAATGATGTACATAGAATGTCTCTAAGTAGGTTGATATTATTTCCATTTCATAAGTGAAAAAAATTAAAGCTCAGTAAAATGATTTGCTCAAGTGTAGACCTAGAACCAGGCGTAGAAACTAAAACTTTGGCTCTTAATTCATTACCTGACTGTAAAAATATTGCTTTCTGACTTAAAAAAATCAATTAATGAGTTGTGTTGTATAGGAAATAAAGACAGATATGTAACCTTCAGCAAAATTCTAGGGAAAGGCATACAGCTATTGATCATCTATAGTCCCTCTTACACATGCTGGTCTTCGCCATGTCTAAGCTGTGTCCTGCTATTTCACACTACCAACAAGAAGAAACAGTGCTCCCTCCTTACTCTTCAAAACTGTCCTTCCTTTTCTGCTCTTTTCTCAGAGGAACAAAAGAAGTAGACCTAATGATTGTTCTCATGGCTCTCCATGAGATACTGAGGAGCTAGAGCGAAACTAAAGTCTCCAATGTCTTACCACTTCCTCTTCAGTAGAACTTCATCTTTGGGGTTTTTACAGCCTTCTGACCAACAGGAATTACACTGTAACTGGGCTAGGTGGCCTCTAATACTTTGACTTAAACCTGGTCTTTTGAAGGCATTCTATCTCTTCTCCTTTTTAAAACATTAAAATACAGTCTAAAGAGAATGTACCTTAAATACAGTTAACAATGTTTTCCTCACAATAAGACAGATGATAAACACCTCAAGAATTTAAGAGAAGGGAAATAAAAGTGATTTAGGGGTTTGAGTTTTCATCAAGACGTATAGGATGTGAAAAAGAAGAACTAAGATTGGGTAGAGCTGCAGAGCAACCAGGTAGGCAAGACTACTACCACCCAAAGAAGTCTAACACTTGGACACAGTTTTTGGAACTACAAAGTGATGATGGGTAGCCAACAACCTAATGCAGGAAGGAGGAGTATAGGTTAAATATCAGCTTCTGAGAGGAGTGTCCCAGATCCCACAGACAGCAATAGGTGCTGAAGCCTCTGGCTTTCAGGGAATATCGTTCACACCTCTGCCACATTTATTACAGTGCCTGGCATATTCGCCATCACATCTGCCTCCCCAGGAGACTCTGGGAAGCTTGAGTATCAACATGGGAGGTATAGCTCACCCAGAAATTTTCTTTACTCCATGCTACAAAGGAAGGGGGGAAAGTTTTTCCTTCAAAATTCTGTCCAAAATTAGAAAAAACAGAGTTTCTTAATAACCTAGTCTAACCAGCCTTTTGTGGGGATATCTAGAGGCAGGGACATTTTTATGGTATGATACTTCTCTGTAGGAAAGAATATAACAGTTTATTCCATAGCATTTGATAAAGTCTTTAGATACTGAACTTTCAAA
>ML101404.1:0-19672 GCA_003697995.1 Taxidea taxus jeffersonii
AAAAAAAAAAAAAAGGAGCTGATCTGGTAGAGTGGCAATGCTCACATCCCTCAGTAAGTGGAGTACTTACTTGGAGCACCACATTGAATTCAGAGCTCTGGGGAATAACATTTTTGTGAAATCACCAAAAAATATTCCCAAAGGGGACACGGGCCATAGACAGATGAAAAACCATATGGGGCAAAAATCTTAGAGCCACCACAGACAGCAATCGGTCCAGCCTTGAAACACCTAAAGGAATCTCGTCGCAACAACTCTGCAGGCTCTCTATTATCCTTCCTGTTTGCATAAAGGATCTGGAGTCTCAGAGAGGTTGAGGAAGTTATTCACAAAGCAGTAAGTGATAGGTCCAGGTGCTTAGAATTTATTTACAGACAGAATGTAGACATATGAAAAGTTTCATAACTCCAGAGTACTAGAGTACCAATGCTGGAAAGCCCTTAAGGGATGGTTCGTTCATTCTATTGATGGGCAAGCTGTAGCAAGAGAGGTTATATGATTGATGTCAAGTCTCAGAGATGACTAAGAAAAGAGTCAAGAACTGTATCAGGTCTTTAGACATTCAGTCCAAAGTGCTTCCCACCCTCTCCTAGTATATACTGTCCTTACAATGACATTGTTTTCTCCTTTTTTAAGTTATTAGGCTTTGGAAACCCACATGTAGAGTGTCCATGCCACAAAGGACAATTAAAGAGAAATCAGGTGTCTCAAGACTACTGTCATTCTACTCTGCAGCTGGCACCTGAATGTGTATCCAGATGGGCCAAACTGACCAGGAAACCATGTAAATTTGCTTCCAAATGTGCACGTATTACAGGCCATCCAGGAGATCTGCTTATGGCAAAGCACTCCTTCTTGTCTGGAACCAGGAATAAAAGCAGATGCTGGCTTACAGAATCGTTTGTTCCAGGTGCAAATGAAGTAAAGCCCTCTATACAACAAATGTGTAGCACATAAAATATCAAAACATATTTGTTGAATAAGCAAATGACTGCAAAGGGCAGTGGTGGGAGAATGGGTCTCTAGAGAGCACATAGTTACAGACACATGCCCAGATTCAAAAAACCCTACACCATCATATTCTCAAAGCAAGCTGTATTTATATTTCAACAAAAAATATGTCAATATCAAATTGTATTTGCTCCTATTTTCTTGAGTTTTTAGTTTTATTTTAATTCATGTTTGGGGTATGTTTGCATAAGCACTATAAACATAAAGAGCTTATACCCCATTTTATGTTTGCTTATATTTAAGGGCACAAAAAATTGTCACTGGGGGGTCGAGGTAAGATTGGTTTCTTTTTTTCCCTTTAAGATGGAAGAGTACAATATTCAAGTGTGAGAATACTGTCTGTCACGTACTGCTGGCAAATAATATCACTTTTATACATTTCTTTCCACTCCTCCTCAACCCCTACCTCCGACCAAGCGCTAGTAGCAAGCGACCCTTGAGGCTTACCTGCAGGGCAATTTCCTTCTTCTTGCTGCCCATGGCTCTGCAAAGAGAGAAGCCCTGTTCACGTCTGACTCGGGCAGTTCCCAACAGCAGCCTGGAGACAAACCGCTGCAAAGACCAGCAAATCCAGAGCCTCCTTCAGACAAAGCCCTCGTCCCTGTAAGGTAAATATAAGTAGCAACAAATAAATGCCCCGATGCAAAATGAACACCCCACGGCGGGAGAGGAGCCTGCCGCGCGCAGGGTTGTGGCTTGCCAGGCGGTTTTCTGCAAAGTCCCTTCCCAGCATGGAGTGGGGGGGCGGGAGGGGGCGGCTATGCAGCCCGTAACGCTTCTAAGCGCCTGCCGAGGAATTCGGGCAGGAAAAGGCATACAACCCTGTTATCCCTACTGTTGCAATATATTCCTAGGAAACTGAGCCACCGCGAACGATCCCTCGACAGATCCACGGTCCTCAAAGTGCAGCGAGTTTCCAATCTAGTCTGCAGCGACCCAGCCACGGTCGTCAGGGCAACACAGCGCGGCCCTCGTCGTCCAGGTAACAAACTTGCTGACACGTAATGCACGCCCCCGCGAGTCCCGCCCCCTTGCAAGCGGAAGTGCGCAGTAGGCATGCTTTCAGTGGCTGATGTGTTAGTGTCTGGGGAGTTTAGACTCACCAAACAGAGACCCAGTGCGCTCAAGTACTGTACAGTTGTGTCCCCGAAGCCCTTCATACCTCCAGCCCAACAAGAGCCTGGTGTGCAGCTTTTCTGTTGTTACTTAGTGCATGCCAGGCAGGGGGGGCTCCAGGTTTTGAGGGATCTGAAGGGATTCCCTTTAAGAAAGAATACGCAAGGGGCACCTGGGTGGCTCAGTGGGTTAAAGCCTCTGCCTTCGGCTCAGGTCATGATCCCAGGGTCCTGGGATCGAGCCCCGCATCGGGCTCTCTGCTCCACAGGGAACCTGCTTCCTCCTCTCTGCCTGCCTCTCTGCCTGCTTATGATTTCTGTCTGTCAAAAAATAAATAAAAATTAAAAAATCTTAAAAAAAAAAAAAAAAAGAAAGAAAGAATACGCAAGGGCGCCTGGGTGGCTCAGTGGGTTAAAGCCTCTGCCTTTGGCTCAGGTCATGATCCCAGGGTCCTGGGATCGAGCCCCACATCGGGCTCTCTGCTCAGCAGGGAGCCTGCTTCCTCCTCTCTCTCTGCCTGCTTCTCTACCTGCTTGTGATCTCTGACTATCAAATAAATAAATAAAATCTTTAAAGGAAAAAAAAGAAAGAATACGCAATTATCAATTCAAAATTATGTATGGAAGTCAAGTGGAGCAAATAGAAAACAGTACACATAGCTTGAATAGTCTATAGCAATTAAAAGAGTGGCGATGATTTAAAAAAAAAAAACAACAACAGAACAAGGCCCAACTGTGTGTTGTCTGTAAGAAATTCACTTTATTTAATTTTTTAAAGTTTTATTTATTTAAGTAATCTCTACCCCCAACAAGGAGCTCAAATTCATGACCCCCAAGCTTAAGAATCGCATGCTCTTCAGACTGAGACGGCTAGGTGCCCCCAAGAAATTCATTTTAAATATAAAGACACAGATAAAGTAAAAATAAAGGGGTGTTGGGGTGCATGGGTGGCTCAGTGGTTAAACCTATGCCTTCGGTTCAGGTGGTGATCCCAGGGTCCTGGGATTGACCCTGCATGGGCTCTCTGCTCAGTCAAGAGCCTGCCTCAGTCTCCCTTTGCTGCTACCCTTGCTTGTGCTCCCTCACTCTCTGTCAAATAAATAAATAAATAAAATCTTTTAAAAAGTCTTTTTTAAAAGGGAGTGGAGAAAGCTATGCCATGCTAACACTAATCAAAAGAAAGCTGTAATAGTTATATTAACTTCAAGCAAAGCAGACATCAGAGCAAGGAAATTTATCAAGAATGAAGAGAGAGCAATACATAATGTTAAGAGGGGACAGTTCTCCAGGAAGACATAAAAATACTTAATGTGTATGCACCTAACAAGAGATCATCAAAATACATGTGACAAAAATGTATAGAACTGTAAGAAAGAAATAGATGAACCCCAAATTTTAACTGATAACTTCAACACCATTTTTTAAAAAAGATTTTATTTATTTATTTGACAGATGGAGATCACAAGCAGGCAGAGAAGCAGGCAGAGAGAGAGAGAGAGAGAGGAGGAAGCAGGTTCCCTGCTGAGCAGAGAGCCCTATGTGGGGCTCGATCCCAGGACCCTGGGATCATGACCTGAGCCGAAGGCAGAGGCTTTAACCCACTGAGCCACCCAGGCGCCCCAACACCATTTTTTAGTGATGACTAAATCCAGCAAGGACATAGTTGAACTGAACAAGAACATCAGTCAACTTGATCTGACGTTTATACAATACTTCATTCAACAACAGCAGAATAAAGATTCTTCTCAAATTCACATAGAATATTCACCAAGACAGACCACATTCTAGGTCATACAACCTACCTTAACAAATTTAAGAGAACAAAAATCACAGAGTCTGTTCTAGACCACAGTGGGATTAAACCAGAAATCAATGCCAGCTGATGAAAGAAATCAAAAGGTTTTAAAGAAGTGGAGAGCTATTCCAGGTTTGAGGATAGGAAAAATGAATCTTCCAAAGATGTCAGTTATTCCCAATGTGATGTATAGATTAAGCACAAATTCAGTCATAACTCTAGTTAGCTATTTTGTGGATACCCACACATTTATTCTAGAGTATATATAAAAAGGTAAGGAGACCCAGAATAGCCAACAAAGAAGAATAACGAAGTTGGAGAACTGACACTACTAAACTTCAAGACTTAGCAACACAGCATATTAGTGAAAGAATAGATTCATAGACCAATGAAGCAGAACAGAGCCCAGAAACAGACCCATACACATGTGGTCAACTGTTCTTTGACAAAGGGACAAAGGAAAGTCAAAGGAAAAAGGATAATCTTTTCAAAAAATGGTGCTGGAGTAACTGGATCTGACCACACCTTACGCCTTATAAAAATTAATTCAAATGGATCATAGATACAAATATAAAACTATAAAGCTTCTAGAAGAAAACAGCAAAAAAGCTAGGTGATCTTGGATTTGGCTTTCTAGACATGACACCAAAAGCATGATCCATGAAAGAAAAAATTATAAGTTGGAGTTCATTAAAATTAACAACTTTTCATGAACTATACTCAAATTTAAAATTTTTTAAATAAATAAAAAAAATTTAAACATGTGCTCTGCCAAAGACTGCTAAGAGAATTAAATAGAAATGCTATAAACTGGGAGAAGATATTTGCAAAACATATCTGATAAAGGATTGTTATCCAAAACACACAAAACTCTACAAAAAGAAAACAAACAACCCAATTTAAAAATGGGCAAAAGATCTGAACAGACACCTCACCAAAGAAGATATACAGATGAAAAGTAAACAAATGAAAAAAAACCTCAACTTCATTTCTCATTACGGATTACAAATTAAAGCAATAAGGAGATACTTCTATACACCTATGAGAATGGCTAACCCCCCCCCAAATTGATAATATTGGCTCACAAAAGTTGGTGAAGAACACCAGAGTAGTAGACACTCTTCATTTATTGCTGGTGGGAATACAAAATAGTATACAGCCACTTTGGAAGACAGTTTGGCAGTTTTTTACAAAGCTAAATGTAGTCTTATATATGACCCAGCAATGACACTCCTACATGTTTATCCAATTGATTGGAAAACTCAGGTATACACAAAAACCTGCGTGTAATGTTTATAGCAAGTTTATTCGCAATCACCCCAAATTGGAAATAACCAAGATGTCCTAAATAGGTGAATAAATAAGCAAAGTGAGGCACATCAATACAGGGGTGTCTGTAAGACACAGAATTGCAGGTTGGGTCTACTAAATGCAAGTTATGTTTGTAGCCCCCGAGTTGGGGGGGGGTTACTCATGCTCTTGAATGGCTTGATATCTCCCTTAGAACTTCATTTCCAAAATAAAATTCAAATCAGGACACTGAAAAATACTGCTAGGACACTGAGAGATACTTTTTGTTCTTTTTGAAAGGGTTCAGTTTCTCACCACTGGTTGGTCTCCACCATAAAATGTAGTCACATCTTTGCCAAATTAAACCACAGAACAAATTTAGGGCAACTACATGTCTTTACATCCTGACTTTGTAACTGTTGTCCTGTGCAATTATTAATACCAATTCTTTTTACTTTCAAAAGTGTACAGTTTGGACAATACAGAGCCTCCTCAATTTTTCCCAAGTGGATCACCCCGCTTTTTGCATCTTGATTTAATGAAAGTTCAATCTTCTACATATTTTATGATTTCCATCAGTGATTAGATTGTGTTGCCTCAAAGTCCTGGCCAAAGGAAGGTGCTTTGTTTGTTTGTTTTGCTTCTGTTTCATGCAAAGACTTCTAACTTCAGAGGTTACTGCTGTGTTTTGGTATCTGAAAGACTGAAAAAACAAACAAAAATCATTCTTCCTCCTGCCAAGTTATGTTTATTGCCGCAAGACCCTTCTGTGATCCAAATTGGATGCCAAGAGCATTTTCTTTATTTAAACACTTAGAATTGTGTCGTGGCTGTGTGAAACAACAATGAACTTACTCACTTTGAGAGCAAATCACAAAACCAAAAATAGTTTCCAGTTTTTTGTGTTAGCTGGTAAGAATGTATACATATTGACACCTCTCTGCTTCCAGATATTATGTTTTCTTTTTTCCATAAATACCAGCGTGTCCCTACTATGACTGGCTCTGAGGAAGGCAGCTAGGAGTAGCAGACTGGGGAGCATTAGTATCTCACAGACATGGGCTGGGTCCTTGGACCCACCACCTATCAGCTGTGTGAGCCTGGGAACTTTACTTCAACTTCCTCAGACTCAGTTTCCTAGTCTTTAAAATTGAGAGTATAATACCTACATTTCGGAAATATTGTGGAGAGAGATAACGTCTTCCAAATTTTCTTGATAGTCAAGCCATCATTGCTTGGGGTGTCATCCTCTCTTCACAGCATAGGACCATCGCTGGGAGGCAGCTTCCCCGGCAAGGTTCACAGTGGCTACCCTCAGCCCTGGCAGCCAGATGGAGCCATTTGATTAGTTTTCCTCCATCAGGGTGGTGGGGATGAGTGCTACCTCTGAACCCTCCACACTCTGCCCCCATCTGCCAGCTCCCTGTGACCAGGATGGCTTTAATGATGAGACATGTTTTTAATTTGATGAAATTCATTTTGCCAGTTTTTATTCTTTGTGTGTTGGGCTTTTCCCCCCCTGTTTAAGAAATCTTTTCCTAAGGATTTCCTACTGCCAGATCATGAAGATAGTCCCTTTATTTTCTCCTAGGAATTACAAAAAGTTATAATGAAAAGACTTAATAAAATTTACATGTAGGCCTGTGATCCATCTCAAATTAATTTTTTAATTGAAATTTTTATTGAGATCATTGTTGGCTCATGTAGTTGTAAGAATAACATTGAATCTTTTTGTACATTTTGCCCAGTCTCTCCAGTGGTAACATTTTGCAAAACTAGAGTTTAATATCACAATCAGGATATTGACATTGATACAAGCCACCTGTCTTAGTCGGATTTCCTGAGTTTTAGTTGTACTCTTCTGTGTGTGTGTATAATTTTATCACCTGTGTAGGTTCATGTATCCACCACCATAGTTAGGATCCTGAACACAGAGATCCTTTGTGTTGCCCTTCAGCACACCCACCTCTCTCCTATATCTCTCCCCCCAACTTCCGACACCTCTATTCTGTCCTCCGTTTCTAAAATGTTGTCACTTAAAAAATGATATATAGATCATATCATCTAGCATGTAACCTTTTGGGATTGGCTTTTCTTCACTCAGCATAATTCCCTGAAGAATCATCTAAGTTGTTGCATGTATCAATATTTGGTTACTTGTTATTGCTGCATGTTTCATGAATGGGTATACCACAGTTTGCTTCTAATTACCTTTTGTATGAGACGTGAGGTAGGGGTCAGATTTCCTGTTTTTTTTTTCTTTCAATATGGATTTCTGCTGCGCAAATAGCATTTGTTCAAAAGACTTTGTTTACTTCATTGTGTTCCTTTGGGATGTTTGTCAAATATCAGCTGGTTATAAGTGTGAGTTTCTTTCTGGACTCCCTAGTCTATCCCACTGATTTATTTATCTATCTTTATGCTGGTACTTCACTAACTTGACTACAGTTGTACAGTGTTATGGACTGAATGTTTGTGTCCCCTCAAAATGCATATGTTGTAACCCTAATTCTAATGAAATGGCATTTGGAGGTGAGGCCTTTGGGAGATAATTATATCATAAGAGCAAAGCCCTTGCGAATGGAATTAGTGCCCTTATAAGAATAAGCTAGAGAGCTAGCTAGCTTTCTTTCTGCCCTGCAAGGACACAAGGGAAAGTCAGCAGTCTACAATCAGGAAGACCACCTTCACCTTTACCTGTCCGTGCTGCCGTCACGATCTCTGACTTCCAGCCTCCAGAACTGTGAGGTTTATAGTGTTTTGTTATAGCAGCCTGAGCTAAGACATAGTAAGTCTTAAAATCAAGTCATCTGAGTCCTCCTCTAACTGTTTTTCTGTTTGAAAATTGCTTTGGCTATTTTCTTACAAATCTTAGAATGTCTGTTAGTATCTTTTAAACAATTCTGTTGGAAATTTGATTGAGCTTGCATTAAATCTAAAGATTAACTTGAGGAGAATAGACATCTTGATAATATTGAGTCTTCCAGTCATGAATATGGCACCTTTCCACTTATTTATTCTTTTTTAAAAACAGATTTATTTATTTATTTATTTACTTACTTACTTACTTATTTAAGAGAGAGCATGCCTATGCAAGCTCGGGGTGGAGTAAAGGAGGAAGCAGAGCTAGAAGGAAAGAACTCCAACCAGACTCTGCTCTGAGAGGCCATGCAGGGTTCCATCTCAGGACCCTGAGACCACAACCTGAGTGAAAACCAAGGGTCAGAGGCTTAACTGACTGACCCAGCTAGGCGTCCCCCAGTTTGTTTACTCTTTCGTGTCATCAATGTTTATACTTGCTGGAAGTCATTTGTATTTTATATTTATTAATGTTATTACTAATGAAATTGCTCTTATGTTTTTACCTCATTTCTAGTTATGTGCTGCCCATTTGTAGAAATACACTGGATTCTGTGGGACACCTGGCTGGCTCAGCTGGCAGAGCCTGACACTCATGATCTCAGGGTTCAGAGTTCCAGCCCCATGTTGGATATAGGGATTACTTAAAAATAAAATCTTTAAAAATACCCACAAAGATATAGACTGGGTTTTGTATATTGACTTTGCATTCTTGCTAACTTTACCTATAAATTCTAGTAGATTTTTGCTGATCATGAGGCTTGACTTTGAAAAGGCTAGTGAGCCACAAAATGGAAGCAGCCTGTCTCTGAGTCCACCAACCTGTGTCGGAGCCTAGCATTTCTTTTTACATGGTAGCAGTCACTGGAGGTCTCATCAAACTGCTGATCGGGACTTCAGCTCCTCCCTAGTGACTCTTACCACAGAGCCTCAGGTACCCCTCACACACAGGACTGGTGAGCCCTGTGCTGCCCACCACTCAGGCATATCCAGAGGTTAAAGGAGATAGCAAGGAGACATCTGCACCATGCACAGTAGTCCGATCGCAGGTTCCTATCAGCAGCATTCCTCTGAGGCTCTCACGTTTCTGCACATTTCGCAAGCAGAGAAACGTTTACACAGTGGGCAGGCTTGACAAATAGAGATAGCATCTCCTTCTAAAACAAAGGGCAGGGGCTGCTGGGTGGCTCAGTCAGTTAAGCGGCTGCCTTCATCAGGTCATGATCCCAGGGTCATGGGATCAAGTCTCATGTCAGGCTCCCTGCTCAGTGGGAGTCTGCATCTCTCTCCCCCTCTGCCCCTCCCTGTGCTCATTGTCTCTCTCCCTCTCTCTCAAATAAATAAAATCTTTAAAAATAAATAAATAAAAATAAAACAAAGGGCAGGTTTCATTATAGCCTTGGAAGATGGAGGTCTTGTCTCCCTCTACAGCAAGCATAATCACTCTCCAGTGTGAAAGCTTGGCTTCCCGAAGCTTAGAGCTGTTCTATAACACAACCCACTGCACGTGCAGGTGTAGCTGGCCTTCTTTGCGTTGTCCTCTGGAAATCCAGGCCAAGGAATCCTGTGCAAAAATGCAAAAAACCCGATGACTACTATTGCTGTGCAAAATAACCTATCTTTCACCGCTAACCCAGGAGTTTCATGTTTTCTGCCAGTGTCCATAAAACTATGGAAACACCACTTGTTAGCTTGCAAGTAGGATAAAATCTCAGACCTCATAGTTCCTGATACCACCCAAGAAGTAATGAGCTTTGCCTCTTGATTGTTTAGGTTCTCCTGGGAGATTAGAGAGCAGGACTTCTTTCCCATTTAATTTCTCATTAGAACAGAACTACTTGCCCATCTTTTTGGGCAGACAAAAGAAGCTTTTGAGGCAGATCTGGATCTCAGTCAGCTACACAGATCTCATTACTAAAGACTCTGCTCCTCTAGGTGTCCCTGGAGGTTTCCTGAATGACTGCCCCAGGCATCAGAGGGCTTCATGCTCACTGGCCTTCTGGGTTCTCTAAACTGCTAAGATGTATGCATATTCTGAAATACTACATACAAATCCATATTTGTCTTAGTGTAAAAACGTTTTAAAATTCTAACCATCAAAGATTTCAATTTTTTAAAATCTTTGTCCTGTTTATTAGCAGGGGTAATGTAAATTGGATTTCAAAGAATGGGGCTAAATGGAAATGAGTAAATCCTGCATTGCACATTCAAAATCCAGGCAATTTTTGCTTTTCTAATTTGGTGTTACAATATTTCAAATACTACGACTCACAAACACTTTTGGCTATAAAGGATGATCGGTTCTCCATTGTTGGGCCAGCTGACGTTGGGTAATTAGTGAGGAGAGATGCTCAGGATGCTGGGCTCAGGCTCCTAGCTGCAGAATGTAGTCTCCTGTTGTGAGGCCAGGCCTCGCCACATCATTCCTGCTGCGGGAAATAATGGCTCTCACCCCAGTTCCACTTCTCAGCTCCAGGAAATGTTCATCAAAGGATTTTCTCAATGAAGGAAGATATCTGATGCTTTAAAAATTATGTTTGAGGGGTGCCTGTTTGGCTCAGTTGGCTGAGCATCCTACTTTTGGTTTCAGCTCAGGTTATGATCTCAGGGTCATGAGATCAAGCCCCGTGCCAGGCTCCCCACTTAGTGAGGAGTCTGCTTTAGATTCCCTCTCTCCCTCTCCCTCTGCCCCTCCCTGCACTCATGTGTGTGCTCTAAGTCCCTGTCTCTCTCTTTCTCTAAAATAAATAATCTTTGTAAAAATTATGTTTGCCTGGTTTTCAGCAGTTAACTATGATGTGCCTGCATTCAGTTTTCTCTGTGCTTACCCTCTTTGGGATTTACCAAGCTCCTTGAATCGTTGAATTTTATGTCTTTCACCAGCTGGAAAATGTTTTGCTCTTACCTCTCTGACTATTGCTTCTGTCCCATTCTCTCTCTCCTCTCTTTCTGGGACTCCAGTGATATGAATGTTAGACAATTGTATATGGCCTGATTTTCTTTTATGCTATTATATCTTTTTCTCTCAGTCTTTTTTCCTGTGTTTTCATTTCAATGTATTTTTTAATTTGTCTTCAAGTTCAGTAATCTTGTTCCCAACTGTGTTCAATCTATTAAATTCATCCAATGTATCCTTGACCTCTGTTAGTAGACTTAATAAGTTCTAGAGTATGCATTTTCTTTCTATTTTTATTTTTTGTAGATTCCACTTATCTGATGACATTTCCTTTCCTTTTATCTAATTTACCTACCTCTTCTTCTATTTATTTATCTATTTTATCTACCTCTTCTATTTTATGCAACATATTAATCTAAGTGAGGCTATTTTGAATTTTGGAAGTATAACACAGATGCAATGATGCATAAAGTGTGCTAATCATGAATACATAGTTTGATGAATTTTCTCATTTGTCTATACCCAAGTAACCATCATCCACATCAAGATACATCATATTTCTGGAACTTCTTTCCCTCTCAGACACCATTCCCCTCTTCCAAAAGATAACCACTATTTTTTAAAATTAACATATAATGTATTATTTATTTCAGGGGTACCAGTCTGTGATTCATCAGTCTTACACATTTCACAGCACTCACCATAGCACATAGCCTCCCCAATGTCCCTCACCCCACCCTCCCAGCAACCTTCAGTTTGTTTCCTGAGATTAATAGTCTCTTATGGTTTGTCTCCCTCTCTGGAGATAACCACTCTTCTGACTTCTGTCCTTATCAACTGATTTTACTATTTACTGGACTTCATATATGTTGTCTTTTCCTTCTGGCTCCTTTCATTTAATATAATGTCTATGAGATTCATTCATATTGCTTATGTCTCTGTACATCATTCTCATTTATTGCAGTATAGTACTCCATTGTATGAGTAGACCACAATTTCTGTATTCATCCTCCAGTTAATAAACGTTTGGGTTGTCACCATGTTTAGGCCATTATAACTACAGCTGCTATGAATATTCTTATATATGTTTTTTGGTGAACATAGTTGCTCATTTCTCTTAAGTATGTATCTAGAAGTAGAAATGTTGACTCAGAAGGTAGATGTATGTTTAGCTTTAGTAGGTTCTACTAAACATCTTTTCAAAGCTGATTGTGCTCATTATCAATTTATTGCCGTTCAGATCCAAATCCATCCTTATTATCTGCTCTGTGATAATGAAGCTGGACCCTGTAAACATTTCTCTTCTGCCCTCTAGCACATTGCTAAGCTTTGTCAGGAGAGAGTGCTAGCAGCCACCACAGGAGAAAGTGGCTTCTCTTCCTGGCTCTGATGGGCTCACTTGGCAGGTTCCTGGTGCAAGATTCCTGCACACGTGGCAGCCAGAAACACACAGCTTGTCTCCACTGACAGCTTCCTCTGACACCACAGAGGGCAGATTTTGAATGCATCATTCCTGTGGGAAGTTTTCCAACAAATTCCATAGTGCAGCACATTTCCCTGGATGGTTTCTCTCAGTACCCAAGAGGAATGCTTTTCCAGTGTGTTCCACGTGCATACAACTTCAGCAAACTTCTTCATCACCCATGAGTCATGACTACACTATGTCCAACAAGGTAGGGACCTCAGCCTGGGGGTAGAGGGTGAGGAGGGACCTCATACAGATTTGTTCCTTCCTAGGGTGGTCTGTTTCAGCCTCAGAGGCTACTCTCTGTTCTGCCATAACTATATTCCTTGGAATTCTCCTTTCTTCTTAGCACATAGTCCCCTTTTATACTTAATAACTCTTTACCTTAAAATTTTCTTGTCCAAATTACTGTGTGGTTTCTGTATACTGAGTTAACTCTGGCTGGTGCATGGATATACCATTTTACATCTCCACCAGCAATGTATGAGAGTTCCAGTACTTCTAGAATCAGTAATTTTAGAGTCCTATCTACTAACTGCTACATCTGAAAGATCTGTATGCCTGCTTCTATTGTCTGTTTTTTCCTCTTGCTTATCAGTTATCATTTCCTGCCTCTTCACCTGGTTATTTTTCACTATATGCAGACATTGTATGTAAGAGGCATAGAGACTCCAGATGATATATTTTACTACACATGGCTGTTAAGCAGATAGACATGAGGGATGATTGCCTCAGTCTGGTGAAGGATTAAGCTGAATTGAGGCTGGATTTCAGTGTTTACAAAACAATCTATCTCTGTTTATCCTTATTTCTTGCATGTGGATTTATACTGAGAGCCTTGCAAGTCTCTGTACCCTCACCATGAAGGACTGTAGGGATTCAGTTCATCCCTTCACAGGTTCATAATCAAACTGTCTAGATTCTGTCCCCTTGCAGATTCAAAATCTGGGAAATGTCATGAAGAATGGCCGTGTGTTTAAGTCAGGCCCTTTCTTCTTGGAGAGACTTTGTTTTCTAAGTGCTATAATACTGTGGAAGATTTCACTCTCCTTTTTAGATCCAGTCAGACCCAGAACTCAGCAAACATCCTGTGGAGAAAATGTGTTGTGTTTTTAAAGCCTCCATGTTCCCATTTTTCATTCTAGTACCTTGTAGCCACTAATAGCTTTACTGGTTTCTCTTTCCTCCATTAGAGATCTTTCTTTTGGGCAAAGCTTAATTGTTAGGCAGTGCCCCAAACTGGCAAATGTCCAGGGAGATGAGTGAGGGGACAGCTGGAGAGATTCATCTCGTCGTAAGACCTTGTAGGACCATTGGCCTGCCACAACCTACTACATCCTGCTTAGGAGAGGAAATCTAGGCCTTAAAAAAAAAAAAGATTTTATTTATTTGAGAGGAAGAGAGAGAGATAGCGAGAGAGAGCATAAGTAGGTATGGGGAGGTAGTGGGGAGAAGGAGAAGGAGACTCCCCGCTGAGCAGGGAGCCCTATGTGAGACTTGAACCCAGGACCCTGGGATCACCACCTGAGCCGAAGACAGGTGCTTAACTGACTGAGCCACTCAGGTGCCCCAGAAATCTAGGCTTTTGAGATTCAAAACTCTTTTCTTTTCAAACTTCTGCCCATAACACGTATTTCAAAATCTTTGAAATTTTCTGACAAATTTCTGCTGTAATGTCCCTACCTTGAGGCTCTGAATGTCAAAATATCTGAGTTCAATGTTCTTCAAACTGTAGGTCACAACCCATTAATGGGGCATGAAATCATTTTAATAGGTCTTTTCTTTTTAAAGATTTTATTTATTTATTTGTCAGAGAGAGAGAGAGCAAGAACAAGCACAGGCAGACAGAGAGGCAGGCAGAGGCAGAGGGAGAAGCAGGCTCCCTGCCGAGCAAGGAGCCCGATGTGGGACTCGATCCCAGGACGCTGGGATCATGACCCGTGCCGAAGGCAGCCGCTTAACCAACTGATCCACCCAGGTGTCCCAATTTTAATAGGTCTTGATAGCATTTTTAAATGAAACAGAATAGAATAGATTAGAGCGCATCACATATAGTAAAGGTAAGTATTATTTAGTTAAATTTTTGTCTCACTATGTGTTTGATTTTCAATGTAAAACCTATTTGTTTCTATGGGTTGCAGCCAAAAATATTTAAAAGCCACTGGACTTTAGTTTAAACAGAGAAAGAGCTAAGGGAGAGAAAACTGATAAGAAACAAACATATTACCTGAGTATGGACAACTTTATGGAGAAGTTTGGGAAATGGATTGACTGAAAGCTGTTCTTCTGGCCCCAGCAAGCGAGAGTCTGTGTGAGGGATAAACCACAAGGATTAGGAACCAGAAGCATCAGAGAAGAAAAACCTGTGAAGGGCTAGCTCCTCATGGGCTGGGGCAGCTGGAGATGTACAGAGGGGTAGTAAGGAGGGCTGAAGATGAGAGATGACTGAATTTAGATCAGGATGATCCATGAGAACCCTAAGAGAAGACCGTCTCATTCTTGGTGCCATATCATGGGCAGCCCAGCAAACAACAGCGTGCACTCAGCCCAAAAGAAAGGTGAGCAGAGAGGATGAACAGGCATGGGGGTGGAGTGAGGCTCTTCTGCTAACCCATGGTCGATGCTTCAGGGTCAGCAAAAGGTCTAAGTCTAGCCACAGGCTTGAGAAGACTAGTATCCTCTTCACCTTCTCCCTGCTTTCCCAACACCAAACACACAGTTGACCCGCCCTTCGAGGCCACCAGAAATACGGGAAAGAGTCTGGGCTCTGTGGTCAGAAGACCCTGATTCTGAGTCTACTGGTTGGTTGGGATTGAGCTTGTGCCTCCTTATGTCTAAAACAGGTCAGGTAAGACCTGCATAGGTTGTTGCAAGATGTGCAGACTCACATTAGGCCCATGTCCAGCACACTGTGAGTGCTCAGGAGTTCAGAGCTGCTTTTGCCCCCAGGGAGCACAGTGGAGCAGAGAGTTCTGGAAGAGCATTGTGCCACAGGATGGCTCCTGGCCCTTGAAGTTCCCAGGCCCCCTAGGCTTGCACACTGAACCCCCAGGCACCAGTTTGGGTCTGCTCTGAGGCACGGCCCTCAGCAAGCCTTGGGGCAGAGAGGCCAGTGCAGGACACCGCAGGGGATGTGGTACACTTGCTTGTGTCTCTGAGCAGGAAAGTTCTACTCTGGGTCAGCCCAGCAACTTTCGTCTCTGCCCTATTGGCAAGAGCTGGCTCCTGGCCCTGTGGCTGGCCTTGGACTTGAGGCCCTGAAATTTGGGCCTGAGCCCAGTCTGGGTTTTTTGGCCAGAAGGCATTTGGGCCTGGAGTCCGGCCTTCTACCATGCTGCTAACACACCTAGTTAGCTACGTGGATCTGCGGGAGTTTTGGCAAAGACTTCATTTCAGTGATACCTCAGCATATAAGGGTTGTCTCTCCCTTCTCCTTCTAGCTGAATGTTATTTGTCCCTCTAGCCCTGGCTCAGCCATCGCTTCTCATAGAAAGCCTGTGCTGGGCACCCACACCCTCCCCACTCTGGGTTAGATGCCCTTCCTCTGGGCCCCACAGGCCCCGGGACCACTCTCTTCCACACCACTTACCCTCAGTTGGCACTCTGAGTTGGCTTGAAGGGGGGTCTCTGCCATAGCACCTGGCACACGGTGGGTGCTCTGGCAGTGTTTACTGAACGAACAAACTGTCAAACTCAGGCCTCCCTTTCCTGCCCAGTGCCCTTGTCTGCCAGCCACTGAGCCATACTTTATTTCACGGTTCAAAGAGCAGAGGAGGCAGCCCAAAGAGCAGAGGAGACAAGGGCCCTGTTGTAAGCCCTCAGCCACAACCTACGTTAGAGAATCCCAGGTAGCTGTATGTGATTACTAGCTGTTTTAGTTTCATTTCTGAGGAGACGGATTTTTAAAGATTTCTGTATAAAGACAAACCTCTGCTCATGCAGATGCTGTCTCAGCTCAAGCTGAGGGCAACACTTCCAGAGCCTTGAGCAAGTCAGGGCCTCGGAGAGGATGTTTCTTGACAGAGGGAGCCCAGGAGGGGCTGACAGACAACCAGGACACACAGACCTTTGCCAGTCTCCCCCAAGGCCTGTGGTAAATGGGAGGAAGAGGAAGAAGCAGGTTCAGGCAAGACCCAGCTGGTCACAGTGAGCATTTCTGCTTCAAGCCCCTTCCTCAGCCAAGCTCTTTGACTCCCTATCAAGGTGAGATACTTGATAGCACCTAGTATACTCCCCTGCCATGGGGACTCTTGGGGTCCACAGAGACTTCAGAGCAGCAAGTGGAAGTGGGGGTACACAACTCTAATCCAATGGCTGCATGGGTACCTGGAAGGCCAAACAAAACCAAAAATAGGATTGGAAGTCCCAGCACGACAGAAAGGACTCAATAGTAAGCTCCCCCTAGGCTTGGGGGGGGGGGTAGGAGGTAGGGAGGGTGGTTAGAAGATGAAGCTCTCAGAATGACAAGGGGGTGAGGGGCACCTGGGTGGCTCAGTCAGTTGAGTGTCTGCCTTCAGCTCAGGCCATGATCTCAGAGTCCTGGGATAGAGCCTCACAGAGGGTCTCCCTGCTCAGCAGGGAGTCTGCTTCTCTCTGCACTTACCCAGCTTATGTGCAACCTCTCTCTCTCTCTGTCAAATAAATAAAGGAAATCTTTTTAAAAAATGACGAGGGGTTGAGTTCCCTGGACGTGTAAAATGGTTCCAAGTTATCATCAAGGTCCACCCACAAGAAGGTCCTCAAAAATGACACCAAATGCCAAAATTACAACAAGCTATCACTTCACTCCCACTAGAGTGGCTGTAATCAAAAAGACAGTGTCAGCGAGGATGTGGAGCCATTGGTGCTCTCAGACATGGTTGGTGGGAATGTGGTGCAGCTGCTCTGGAAAACAGTTGGGGGGGGGTCCTCAAAATGTTAAACATAGCTAAGCACATGACCCACAATTCTGTTTCTACTGGAGGTCTACTCCTAGGTATATCACTGAGAGAAATTAAAACATGCGTTCATACTAGGGGTTGTACAGGAATGCTCACAGGAGCTGTATTCTTAACAGCCAAAAAATACAAACATCATCTAACATGCCCAACAAAGCCTAACAAACATCATCTGAAATGGAAAAACAAAATGTGGTGTATACATACATGGGAATATTATTTGGTCATAAAAAGGAACAAGCACTGTTTCATGCTGCAGCATGAATGCACGTTGAGAACATAAGGCGAAGTGAAAGAAGCTGGTCACAAAACACCGCATGTGGTAGCATTCCATTTATAAGAAATGTCCTGAATAGGCAAGTCCATAGAGACAGAAAGGACACAAGTGGTTTCCAGTGATGGGGGGTGGGGAGTGGGAAGTGACTGCAAATGGGTAAGGTATTTTGGAGGGGGAGGGCTATGAAAATGTTCTGGAATTACCGTGATGGTCCAGCAACTTTGCTGATAGGCTAAAAACAAAGTAATTGTACACTTCCAAAGTCTTGTTTTATGGTATGTGGATTATATTTCCATTTTTTAAACGAAAAAATGTCATCGATGGAGAGGAGTTAGCAGAACTGAAACAATGAAATGGGGCACGAGTGTCGCCTGTGCCTGTCGCATCCATCGGAACGAACTTTGGGCCCAGGAATGGTGCACCGAGAAGGCCTATCGAGAAGGGAGGCTGCTTCAGGATCTGGGAAGAAAGCCCTCCCGGGATTCGAAGCGAACGCCGCTGAGGTGGCGACCCGGGATCGCTAAGGACTGGGGAGGCGTCTGTAGTCTCAGAAGTTGGCGGGGCCGGAGCAGATACTCCAAGGTTGAGGCCAGAGGCTCTTAAAGAGAACCGAGCGATTTCCCATGCCGCGTCCACTTTAAAAACCAGCGCGGCGGAGCCGGGGTCTGGCCCGGTAGGTGTGCGGGGTCGCGGGGAAGGCGGCTGCGCGGGCCCCGCTCGGAGCCGTCCCGGCGGCAGTCGGCCCGGGTGGCCGGGACTGAGCGGGTCGCGCGTCCGGGGAGCCCGGGTGCGCGCGGGGGCGGCGGGGTCGCGGCGCACCTCCCGCCCCCAGCGCCAGCGCCCGCCGCGGAGCTCTATTTTTAGCAGGCGCTGTTGCAATATAAGGAATGTGCGGCGCGCCGGGCGCTCGGGGCGCGCGCGGGCTGCGCGGTCGCTTTAAGGAAGCGCCGGGGCGGGGACGGCCGGGAGCGGCCAGAGGGCCGGCGGGCCGGGAGCCGCCAGTCCCGCTGCAGTGGGGCTGGCCAGGCGCGGCGCTGCCTCCTCGGCCGCGCGGGCATGGAGGAGGCGGCCTGAGGGCCGGAGCCGAGCCGGGGCTGGAGCACGCGGTGAGTGGTGCAGCCGCCGGGGAGGGCAGGGGGCCCGGCCCGGCGCTTTGTTCCGGGCGGGAGGTGTGGCCGCCCCCGGGCCCAGCCGCGCTCACCACGCGCGGAGTGCGCCCCGGGACTGTCGGGGAGTGGCCTTTTGCCCCCACCGCGGGCTCCAGCATAACGTCGTGCGATCGAGAGATCCGCCACAATAGAGACCCCGGCGGGGAGGGCCTTTCCACCGCCCAGAGAGCCCCTTTCATGAAACCGCCCTTCGGTTTCTTGTCCGCCTCGGCGGGGACCAGCGGGGTGGTGGGCGGCGGGACTGGAGCGGCGGGGGAGGTGGGGGGACTCTTTCTCCCCTTTTAAAATGGCGTTAACGTGGGCAGGGACCCGCCGCGGGTGTTGTCAAATTTATCTCAGTAATAAAAGGCAGCCTGCCGCACAAACGGCCCTTCACGGCACCCGGGGCTTGGGGCTCTGCTCACCACTGGGGCCCGGCTCATTCATTGGCCGGAGCCAAGTGGGGCATGGTGCCTGTTCCTGCTTTGCGGGGGAAGGTAAGGACAAAAAATGAGCGACAGCCCAGTGTGGTCGGTGACGGGATCAGGGAAGAGCAGGGGTTGTGGGACAGACGACGTGAAAGGTCAGGGAAGGCCTCTTAGAGGAGGTGATGCCTGGCAGGATCGTAGGCACTGAACACCCAGTTACACTTTGTGGCTGGAATTGAGGTCTGGGCTGGCCTTGGAGAAGGCCGAGTCTGAAGAGATGAACAAGGGCTACCTCATCGGGCCCTGAACTGCTGGTACCAAACCTCCTTGAGCTAAATGGTTCTTGCATCTCCAAGACACACAGTCTGTCCTGGCCCCCATGGTAGAGAATGACTGACAAGGCTCAGAAGTCTAGCCTCAAAAGAGTAATAAGGGAGATCTGACTTAAGTT
>ML101405.1:0-14078 GCA_003697995.1 Taxidea taxus jeffersonii
CTCCCTCAGACCCTCCTCCCTCAGAGCCTCCTTCCTCAGGCCCTCCTTCCTCAGGCCCTCCTCTCTCAGGCCCTCCTCCCTCAGGCTCTCCTTTCTCAGGCCCTCCTTCCTCAGGCTCTCCTCTCTCAGGCCCTCCTCCCTGAGCCTCCTTCTTCAGGCTCTCCTCTCTCAGGCCCTCCTCCCTCAGACACTCCTCCCTCAGGCCCTCCTCTCTCAGACACTCCTCCCTCAGACCCTCCTCCCTCAGGCCCTTGTCCCTCAGGCCCTCCTCTCTCAGGCTCTCCTCTCTCAGGCCCTCCCCCTTCAGACCCTCCTCCCTCAGACCCTCCTTCCTCAGGCTCTCCTCTCTCAGGCCCTCCTCCCTCAGGCCCTCCCCCCTCAGGCCCTCCCCCCTCAGGCCATCCAGAACCCCTCTGAAGGCAGCAGACGCAGCAGGCTATAATTTAAAATACATTTATTTAGTGTCTGTTTCGTTTCTGTTCTGTTACACAAAGCCGTTAAATAAATACATTCTCCAAGTCACTCGAGTACACACCTACTCGCTGTACAGATGAGGTAGAAAAATAGATAGGCTCGCACGAGACTCCGCACAGATGACGGCTCTCACGTGTGGATGCCCCTCTGCCCCCTGCCCCACTTGGACCCGGCCGAACTGGGCCGGGAGTCCTCACATGTGTGTGTGCGTGCGTGCGTGTGTGCACGTGTGTGTGCGTGTGCACGCGCACCGCCGGCAGGGAGCAGGTGGCCAGACCGCCTGGCCCTCTGTGGCTCCGGGAGGCTGAGCCCCAGGGCTGTGCCCTGCCCCGGAGCACAGAGTCTCCAAGCTGTCCAGCTGTCTGGTGGGAGGGAAGCCGGCAGTGAGAGGCTCCATCAGGAGCAGTTGCTTATATCCCGATACATGGTTATACATAAACACATGAGCCGGCAGACGTCTCCGGCCCGCCTCACTTCAGAGGTGCTCTCCTTTAGACTTCTGCAGGGAGCTCAATGTGCTGCTCGCAGGAGGCCTTCCTCCCAGCACCGCAACTCGGCGGCAGCCTTGACCTGGGCTGGGGCTGGTCCCCGGCTCCGGCCCGCCAGCCTGTCGTGCCTGTGACTCACAGCTGTTCTCGGAACCACACAACAGACTTTCCCACTTACACTCTAGAAGATGGACCAACAGACCCACACTAACAGAAACAGGCTTTCCTCTAAAAACACAGTCCCCGGGACCTCCTGGAGCCCCTCACTCAGTAGTTCCTGCATCGTGTTGGCACTGCCACCCGGCTCGGGGCCCCCCGGAGCACAGCCACAGAGCCCTGCGGGCCGCTGGAGACCCCGGGAGCTGCTGCTGCTCACGCCAGTGTGGGAGGGACAGCCTCAGGCAGAGGAGGGATCCTGGGCCGTGGCCGTGCCCACACACAGGGCACCTGCTCGCCCATGCGCAGGCACACACAGCCACACGCACCACACATGCACGTGTTCACCCACACCACGTTCACCCATACGAAGGTACACACAACCGCATTTGCACACAACACTCACACATGCACGCACACACAATCACACATGCACATGTTCACCCATGCCCATGCACACACAACCACAAATCCACATGTTCACACACACACAACATGCTCTCACCCACGCACACACAGCCACACCTGCACACATTCACACGTGCAACATGCTCGCCCACACATGCACACACAATCACACATGCACATGTTCACACACACATGGACACACACCACACATGTACCACACATGCACATCTTCGTGTACACACACAACACGCTCTCACACATGCATGAACACACAACCACACGTGAACCACACATTCTCACACGCGCTACACATGCACACATTTGCGCACATACGTGTGTGCACACACAACCATATGTGCCATGCACGCACATGTTCACACATACAACACACATGCGCACACACAGCACATGTACCACACGTGCACATGTTCACAAACACACATGCTCACATATGCACACATTCGCCCGCACACGTGCATGCACACACAGCACATATGCACCATGCATGCACATGTTCACACATACAACACATGTGCACTCGCAGCGCATACATACCACACATGCACATGTTCACACATGTGCTCGCACATGCACACATTCACTCACACACGTGCATGCACACACAGCACATATGCACCATGCATGCACATGTTCACACATACAACACATGTGCACATGTTCACAAACACATGTGCTCACACATGCATGTAGCACACCACACACCACCATGTGCTCACAGGCACACTCATGCACACACATGACACGTGTCACACGTGTGCACACAACACACGCACAGACATGCAGGTGCCTTCATGCACACATAATACTTCACGTGCACGTGTGCATTTGTGCACTTGTATACACTCGTGCCCACATGCACACACACTCAAACCAAACCATGTTAGTGTAGCCCATCTGTTTTCCTTCCCTGTAAAGGCAATAGCATGGCCAAGGAGAAGCGCCTGCAGCTTGCCACATCCTAGCCCCGGATTCTCACCACCCACCTCCGCCCTCCGCATGGTCTTCTCCTGCAGTAACACAAAGCAAGCTATGAAAGGACCCCCCCAGGGGCTGGCCTTTCCCCTCTGCCATGCCCACCCCTGCAGGGAAGGCAGGCCATCCTTGGCCACCGGTGGCCTCCAAGCCTACATAGGAAGGCCTAGAGTGCAGGGCTGAATGCCTGAAGTCACCCAGAGCAGGGTCCGCCCAACTCCCAGGACAGTCTCACTGGGGGCAGCAAGCCTGGCTACAGGGACCTAGCTCCCTCCTGGCTCCCAGAAGCCCTGAAGGCAGTGGCCAGACCCAACCTGCTTTACTCCTTGGAAAACAACAGCAACATCCCTCTTGATTTAGTGGTTTCAAACAACAAAGCAGATCAGGCAAAGAGGTTAGCCGGGAACGTGGAGGGGAGGGAGGAAAGGGGCCTTCCAGACCGGGCTCCACCAGGAGTAGGGGGAGCCACAGCCTGAAACAGGGCAGGGATGGACAAGTAATAGTTATATATTAGTTAAATAAAAATAATTTAAAAGTCACCGCTATCACTCACTCCCGGGAGAAGAGGGGACCCCAGGGAACCCCCTCCACCCTGCACACCTGGGTGGCTGGGCTGTCTCTCTCCTAGTGGTTTGACTCTCTAAGCCAGTGCTGGAGCAGGACAGCACACAGGCGGCAGCACAGGGATCCTGTGTGATCACAGAAGTGCACCTGCTGCTCCTCCGAGGGAGCCCAGAGCAGGGAGGGGAGCCACTCTGCAGGATCTGGCCTCTTAGGGACGGACAGAGTTTGGAAAGCATTGTACAATGCTCTCAGGTCAGGGGTGGGGGCGGAGAAGGGGATGCAGGGCCAAACCAGGGCCACTTCCCACCTCTGGGTCTCTGTGAGGGGGCACAAAGGGCAGAGACAGCCAAGTCAGCCAATGTCTGGCCTCCTGCCATGTGCCAAGGGTGCTGAGGGCCGCAGCCCAGGGGCTCTGCCCCTGCAGTTACAGACCCCCCACGCTGCACGCACAGCCTCCACCCTGCAGCTGCCGGGCCGGGCCAGACCGGGGGCTCAGCCCTTGCAGGTGTAGACCTCCTCCCGCTGTGTGCACTGCCTACACTCCACGTAGCAGCACCAGCGAACCTGGCACTGGCAGGGCCGGGTCACCACCCGACTCTGTGTGTTGTGGCCACGCCCACAGCAGATGCTCTCACAGTTTTTCTCCCGGTGGCACCTGCGGCCAGCGGTCCCCGGGGAGAAGCGGCTGGCCAGGCAGAAGCTGGGCGAGTCATCCAGGTGCACCAGCTCCGGTGTGCGGGGCAGCGGGTCGCTGCTGCCTGTCCCTGCCGCTCGGCCCCGAGGCGGAGAGATGGCACCAGCCTCACCAGTGGCCTCGTTGGTGGTGCTGCCCACCTTGAGTGCCGTCTCGTACTTGTGTTTTAGGCGTTTGCCCACCTCGTGGAAGGGCGCCAGCTGCCGCCAGCACGTCCGCACTGTGCAGGAGCCCGATACTCCGTGGCACTTGCATGTGGTCTCCACCCCGGCCTTGATTACCTGGGGGTGGGGGAGGGGAGCTAGGCATGAGTGCCACACTGTGAAGCCGGGAACAGTCCCTGCAGATGACCGGCCCCCACCTGGGGAATCACCAGGCTCCCCAGCTCATGCGTCTGTCTATCCCTCTCTCCTCCAAGCCACAGGTGGCCCAGGACAGAAGTCCTCCATCCTGTACCATGACCTCCAGAGCGGAGGCCTCCTGTGCAGACAGTCCCTCCCTGCATCCAGGGCTGCCCTCTGCAGGGGCTGAGCACGCCACCCCTGTCGCCCTGCTAGCAGCACTGCCCCAGAACCTCCCAGTCTGGTGTCAGCAGCTGTTTCCTGCAGAAGCGAGGACACATGAGTGAGCCTGCCCACCTGGCAGAACTGGCTACTGGATCCTCTGGGTTGGCCCCAGAGAGGAGGAGCAGCACCCCTACCTCTACACATGCACGCGCGTGCGCGCGCACACACACGTGAACGGCTGCCCTGAGGGGCCTCCTGCCTGACCACCCACACTGGGGTCTCTGGTGGCAGAGAGGGGAGGCCCTCCCCAGTGGGGCCCGTCCTGAGACAGGCCAGAGCTCCCACGCTACCCCCAGGGAGGGCTGGCCGGCTTGAGGGGGATTAGGAACGTAGCTGCCCTCTGGCCAGGCAACACAAGAGTCACTTTTAATGATACTTTGCTGAGAAACCCGGACAAATTTAATTAAAACGCTGCTTACCCAGGCCCTGCAGAGCTAATGGAGCACTTTCCATATCCTGACTTTTCATTAATAGTCTACAAAGGAGAGAACTCCAAAGAAAAGAAGTAGCCTCGCCTTGGGGATTTAATCTGCTCCTGCCCTCCCTGGAGGGCAGAAGGAGGAAAAAGGGCTCCAAAGAAAAAGGGGGAAATTGATTCTTTAATGAGTGCAAGACTCAGACCTCCAGTTTCTCAATAAAGAGGGGCTCAGACTGGGGCTGGCTCTAATTACCTCACCCCTCCCAGCCTAGGGCTTCACATCCCAGGGGCTGCCTGGTGAGCACGTGCAACCTCAAGGCCCAGCGGCATGGGGACTACGGGGTTGGGCACTCTGTCCCCAGGCCTCCTCTACTGCTGTGGGCCCCTGGGGGCTGAGGGGCTGTAGGGAGGGCAGAGGATCCTGGGGAGACAGGCACCCCCAGACGCAGCCCACTGGTTGCTGGCAGCCACCAGAAGGGCCCCCAGACCGTACACCCCAGACCCCCTCCCACGAAAGCACACGGCTGCAGCCAGTCATCCCAGGAGCCTGCCGGGCAGGAACACCGGAGGCCCGGTTGGCTGGCGGTGCCAGGCTGGAACAGAACCCCCTCCCCAGGCCGCAGTCCCGCGCCCCGCCCCCGTCCCCACCCCTCCGCCCCCCGCTTGCCTTCACACCCACGAGGTTGTTGTGGAAGTCCACGCGGGCTCGCAGATCTTTGCTTGACCGCCGGCCCAGGAACTCCTTGACGAACTTGCTGCTGTACTTGAGGTTGTCCCCGCAACCACCCCACTGCCAGGCCTCGCGGTTCTCCAGGTCCGGGGCCTCGTCGCAGGTGCAGCGCTCCATGCGGCCCGCGCTGCACGCCTTAGCCAGCGCGTGTGTCAGGCCCGCGGAGGAGATGGCATAGAGGAAGGCAGTCTCCTTGAAGCCTGGGGGGGCGGGTGGGGATGCAGGGACCTTAGGGCGCACGGGAGCACCCCCGCCTGACCCAGGTGTGGCCCAAACGCGGCAGGTCAGCAGGAGCCAGCACAAGCAGGGTGCACGGAAGGGGTCCTCGCTGGCGGTCACCTTGGCCGGGACCTGCCTGGATGGCTGCCGCGCACACCTGCAGGGAGGAGGCACTCCTGTGTGCCCCAGCCCAGAGTGGGGTACAGTAGAGAGGATTCGAAGCACACAGAGGCCTAGGCTCTACGCAGGGACCAGCGACCTCGTCCTTCTGGGTCTCCCACCCACCAGACGGGCTGCGGGTTCTCAGCGAGCCCCGTCCTGCCTGCCCTGGGCCTCAGGTCCCCAGTTTTTAAATGAGGCTGTTGAGAAGCTCCAATCAGAGTCTCAAGGACACAGGAGAAAGAAGGCTCCCTCCTCAGGGCACCAGTTGGACCTCTGCCCCTCCTGCCCAGCCGCTGGGCGTCAGTCACCACCAAGTGGGAAGAGCCATCAAAGCTGACCAAGCTGCCCAAAGGCCTCCTGCTGCCGGCAGCTGGTCCCCGAGGAGGGGCCTGGGGAGAGGCGGGGTAGGAAGAGGGCTGGGTAGGGTTAGGGGCTGGCCAGGAGGGAGGGGCAGGCCCGGTGGAGAGGGCTAGAGGGGGTGGGGCGGGGCCAGGAGGGAGGGGCGGGGCAGGTGAAGGAGGCTAAAGGGGGCGGGGCTGAGCGGGGCAAGGAGGAAGGGGCTGGGCAGGTGATGGAGGCTAAAGGGGGTGGGGCAGGGAGGCGGGGTGGAGGCTAGAGGGGGCGGGGCGGGGAGACCGAGGAAGAGGCTAGATGGGATGGGGCGGAGAAAGGGGCGTGGACAGGCAGGAAGGGCAGGGCAGGTGGAGCTTAAAAGGGGGCAGGGCGGGGAGGCGGGGGAGGAGGCTAGACGGGGCGGGGCAGATAAAGGGTTGGGCCAGGAGAGAGGGTCAGGCTAGGTGGAGAAGGCTAGAGGAGGCGGGGTGGGTAAGGGGCGGGGCCAGGAGGGAGGGGCGGGGCAGGCGAAGGAGGCTAAAGGGGATGGGGCGAAGCGGGGCAAGGAGGAAGGGGCGGGGCAGGTGATAGAAGCTAAAGGGGGCGGGACGGAGGCCGGGGTGGAGGCTAGAGGGGCGGGGCGGGGTGGAGGAGGCTGGCGGGGCGGGGTGGGGCGGGGCCAGGAGGGAGGGGCGGGGCAGAGACGAACTCAGGCACCTCCGGAAGCAGAGCGGAGCGGGACAGGGCAGCCAGACCGGAGGATCCGGGCAGGAGGAGGTCCTGGCGGCGGGTGCACGGGGTCAGGAGGAGGGAGGGCTGGATCCGGATGGAAGGGCGGATCGAGTGGAGGAGCAGCCGCGAAAGAGCGGGCAGGAGGACGGTCAAGCCCCGCCTGCCCTCACCGCACCCCAAGGTCCCCTGGGGCCAGCCCCGGGGAGGTCCGGCTACGGAGCACCGTTCGCACCCTCACCTCGCTTGAGCAGGCTGGCCCGGTAGCGGCCCTCCAGCGTGCAGTTCCAGCGCTCGAACCGGAACTGGTACTGGCACTCCAGCGCGCTCATGCTGACCGCCTCCACCAGCGTCTCGGCCACGCCTGGGTCTCGGCGGCACATGCGTCTCTGCTTGCGCTCCAGCTTCAGCCGGTCGCAGGCCTTGTAGTGTGCCTGGGCAGCGGCCTCAGGCTCCAGGCTCAGCGGGAGGATGGTCAGGGGCTCGCTGCCTGTCAGCCTGGGCACAGAGAGGCTAGCGTGAGGGCCGCTGCGCACACAAACACACACACGGCCCCACCCCGCACAGGGTGTGCTCCAAGGGCCAGGAGTAATGCCGCAGGCCAGGCCACGAGGGAACCGCATCCAGCACATCCACCGGCTCTTCTGCCTGCTTACCCAGTTGCACCATGTGGGCTCCAGGAACCCTCGGCGGACCCCAGCTGGGATGGCCCAGCCCCATCACAGCCCTGAAGCCTCTTGGAAAGGGTCTCCAGCAGCCGGTTCAGATGCCCCTGCAGGTCCCAGTGGGGCCCCCCAGAACTCCTGGGCCACTGAGCACATCCCAGTGGAACCCAGGCCAGCTCCTGGTTCTCCTGCAGCCCCACCTCTCTCCTGTGAGCCAGTCCTGTGCTCTCAGGCTCCTGCAAGCCCCGTTTCTTGTGCTTCATCCAGGGACAGACTGGTCCTGACCTCCCGTCGGTGCTCTGACCCACAGATCTCAGAGGTCGCACACAGGTGATGCCACATCTGGGCTCCGGGCACACCCCTGCCCAGCCCTGGCCGACCTTTAGCCCTCAGGAGGGACAGGTGCCCAGGTAGACATGGGTGGGGCTCAGACCCCACCCCCAACATGAGCATCAAAGGAAACAAGCCTCCTCATCCCAGCCAGCCAACCCAAAGCAACCGGGGTGCCAGGCATTCCCTGACATTTAACCCCACACAGTGCCCCATCCCTCCTGCTGCGCCTCTAAAGCTGCTCAGGGGCATGGTTGTCACTGGGCAGGCTCCCACAGGCTTTCTACAGCTCCCTGCAACCCCAGCCTGCGGCAGACCAGGGCCTGCGGCACACCACAGCAACAACACTGCAGGCCAGGCTCCCTGGGGACCCCTTGGGCTCCTGGCTTCCGAAGCCCCTCCATTCTGGACTAGGCCTGGGGCACGGAGTCAGGAGCAGGGAGGCAGGTGGGAGACACACACACCGTGAAGGGTGAATCCACAAAGGCAGGCCTGAGGCCAGTGATGGACAGAGGGAAAAGCCGATGTCTCCCACCCTCTTCACACTCAGATGCAGTGTGCACCCCAAGAAGACCCATCCCAGGCTTTGGCCCTGCTCCCCAGGGGTGCTCTGAGCCAATGTGGCACCAGCGAGCTCTGCGGGGTTGAGCAGAGAGCTGCAGGGGAGCGGGGCTCCAGCTGGCCCCGGAGACTAGACTGTTGGTGAGAAGAACCCGAGGCGGGTTCCTACAGACCCTGCAGAACACATGGCTCGGAGGACCAGCTGCTGCACCGTGACCAGCATGGATGTGGGCTGAAGGAGAAGCCCCAAAGTCCCCAAGGCACAGGAAGGCCCCATGGGGGCAGCAAGGCCTTTGGGAAGGTGTCTGTGAGCTCGGAGCTAAGACACTGGGCTGGAAGACAGCTGGTAAGGGAGGAGGCAGTGACCTGCATCCCCAGTTCCCATCCCAGGGTGTGGGCTTCCTGCCCAAGGGCACAGGGATGCGGGATGGGTCCACAGCAGGCAGCATGGGAGGCCTTCAGGCCCACGGGAGCTCAGACAGCCACCAAGACAGGGTCAGCTGCCGAGCTGGGCCAGGGACAGGCAGGGGCCCAAGGACCCGCAACAGAGGCTGGAAGAGCCACTCTCCCCACACAAAGGCCGCTCACATGGGCGAGACTGGTCCCAGACAGGAATGTCAACAGCTGTGGCCAGACCTCTGCCGCCGCGTGTCAGCAGAGCCCTAGCCTACAAGTTGCCCGACCCCCAGACTAACTCTCTGAGGCTAGCCTGGCAGCAAGACAGTCCTGCAAGGCCCCCCCAGGGGCACCAGGGCTGCACTGGTAAGGGCAGGGTGGGTGTGGACAAGTGGAGGGGATGACCCTGTGCCCCAACCGCACCCACACGGCATGGCCCGTGTCCACACCCCATGCCCAGGGACAGCCCGCATCCACGCTGCATGCCCGGGGACAGCTGCATCCACACTGAGGCCGGCCTCTGCCCCAGGCCCCCTCAATCCTGAAGGGTGCTCCACGGAGGGTAGCCCAGGGCCACAGTGGCAGAGGACAGAGCCACATGGAGGTGGCAGGTGGTAAGCAGACAGATGGGGCACAAGGTACGGGGGATGGGGTGGCGCCCGGGACCGAAACCCAGCACGGACCGGGAGCCTGCAGGAGTGCAGGGGGAGGAAAGAGGTTCACAGCGTGCTCACAGAGCGGGGCATGCTGCGAGGGAGGCTCCCGCAGTACACCTGACCTTCTCCAAGGCAGCGGATTCAGGGAAATGCTGCAACCAGGATCCCAGATCCAGAGCCAGCTTCCCTTCCTGTGTGGGAGCGTGCGTTTCCAAGGGCTGGGGCACCTGCACACGGGGTACACGCAGGGGCTTCCGGGAAGGGAGTGCGAGCCTCCCCCAGACTCAGAAATACAACGTCAAGCCGGGTGGGACTTTTCCCTCCTCAGGGGAGTACAGATTGGGACTGTTGTGCTCATGGGAAGAGATACTCCCCCACGGCCAAAATTCTGGACTAAACATCTCCAATGCTCGCCTACCGATCCTCTTTCTGGAATTACTGGCGACAGACGGATTTCTGTAACCCACAGAAAGCCACGTTGCTCCCACAGGGCCCGCCAGTCGTTACATGAGATCCCCCGAGGCGGGAGCCTAGCGCCTGGTGGAACACATGGGCCCTCCGTTCTGTGGAGTCCTCGCAGGGACCAGAAAGTCCCAGCCAGCTGCCCTGGGGGCTTGTGGGCACGGGTCAGCTCTGGACCCAGGAGGCCTGGGGCAGAAGCGGCACCCTCCTGTTCCCAAGGCCTGTGAGCTTGTCACAGGTGTGTGGGTTCATGGGTGGCCTGTTCCAAACAGCCACGCTTCGCATACAACCCCTCGGCCCCACACACCAGCCTGTGGCGGCCGTTGTCTGACCGCGGGCCCACGTCTGGAGGCTGCACCTTCCAGCCGGAGACCGCCCCTGCCCGGCTGCCCACCCCACACCAGCACACCTGAGCCCGTCCAAAACAGCTGCTTCCCCGCCCCCGGCCGTCTGGCCCAGAACGGGCGGGAAGACAGGTGCACGGGCAGCATGCGGAGGAGCAGAGCCTGGGCAGGCTGCCCACAGGCAACAGCCCCTCAGCGGGCGGGCAGCAGGACCTCCCCATCCCCACCCCCTCCAGCTGCCCTGGGCCAGTGCGGCGCATTCCCAGGACGGCATCCCAAGCAGGTGTAAGAGGTAGCCCCGCAGATTGGGACAGGTATTATCAAGAAACCGGGTGTTACACGTCACTCATGAATGGCTGAGTGCTGCATCAAGGACTAGTGATGTCCTCCCAGGGCTAGCGGGACGGAATGATAAAAAAGAGACAAGATTAATACATTTGGCTATATCAAAAGTGAAGAAACACCAAAGACAGAGTGACGGAGGGGGGCCTGGCAGCAGGGCTGGAAGCGCAGCCCTCCCTCCAGCGCCTGCGAACCTTCCTGCGAGTCCGAGGACGGTGCTCAGTCCCTGAGGTGACTGCGCAGGCACAGGCCTATCCAAGCATCCGGGCAGCATGGGGTCCCCCATGCAGCGTGTCCCCGCAGATGCAAGCTCCGTCCCGACCACTTCCTTCTGCACGTGCCCCTTCTCCCATTGCACTGGGAAACCCTTGTCTGCAGAAGAGATGCGGGTGCCTTCTCCTCAACGACAGCCCGCCCGCACTCCATCCATGGGAGCTAGCGTCCGCACTGCAGGCAAGGCAGCGCGCAGGGCGTCCCGGCTGCATGCTGCCCTGCGATGTCACCGCAGCCTCACAGCAGCTACCCTAGGCCTTGCCCTGGGCCGGTTGTTCACAACCTGCTGTGTGACTGTGGCCTGTCATGCGGGCACGAGCTGGCTCGGCACTGGCCGGGGGGTCCCGGCGCCCACCCAAGGCCCACGCTCCCTAGAGGTCAAGGCTCACACCCGCCGTGAGTTTTCTGCAGCACTGGAGCGAGTCTACGGCAGTACCTCCTAGCACTCTCTGGGCTCTTCGGGCAGATTCCGCACCCGTGGTCGGCCCATGTTGGTCAGTCCCAGATTCTGGGAGAGATGACATGTCACCCCCAGAAGTGAGACCAATCAAGTGGCGGCTGGCCTTCGCACACGTGTCTGTGCCGTGATCACCTCCAACGGTCTTCAGATGCGCTGTGACCCGCCGTGCGGTCTTCTGAGATGCAGAGCTGCTTTCGTCCTCTTCTGTCCCAGGGCGTCCTGCTTGCCTTCCGGCCACAGTGAGGGCCTTGTGCGCCACAATGCAGTGCCCCAACAGCTGCCCCGGGCCCAGTGCCCAGTCCCTGGCCCTGCAGCGCCATCCAGTGAGCTTGTGGGCAAGCGGGCGCCATGTGGGATAGAACCATGGGCACCAGTCCCGGGAGCAGGGACCCTGCCCCCTCACTCACCCCCGCTGCCCAGACTCACGTCTCTGCCTCCCAGACCCAGCCCGGGGGAGATACAGACGCCCTGCAGGTGGGTGAAGCACCAGAGGCCAGAGCCGGGGAACATGCCCGATTGTCATAAGACATACCCGCTCCCATCCTGCCTGAGGGTCTGTGAGGCCAGCGGGCATCACGTGGGTGCAGATGAATGCGGCAGCGGGCGTCCTGTCTGACTCCCAGTTTTAAAAGGGAAGCTCTGGTCCACTCACCAACAAGCCTGAGGTTGGCTGGCTGTCTCCTGGGCCACCCCATAGCAGTTAGAGGAGCCACCTCTGCCTTCCATTCACTACGAGCTTTCCAACACGGACCAGCCGATGTCGAAGGTCATTCGATGGGGTCCCTGCCTCTCCTGGCACGGAATTTTTCCACTTTAATCTACTAAAACAAGGAATTCCACTCCCTGGTCTTCCCGAGGCTGGACACCCTCGTGCCTCAGCAGGAGGGGCTTGGCCGTCCTCCGTGCAGCTAGCCCTAACCCCAGGACGTCGTGTCTAGGCCTTTCACATCTGTGTTTGCAATTTTCTCTCTGTGCTCGTCCTGCTGGGGGTCAGTGCCTCAGAGAGAATTCGTTTGTTAAACTGCCTGGAAGATGGGTCAGATTAGAATCACATCTTCTTAACTGCTCGGTAGAACTCGGCACGAAGCCATGCAGCCTGACCTTTTCTGGATGAAAAGATCTCCCTTTGGATCTGATTACTCTTCTTTCTTGTCTTTTTCCTTCTCTTTTCCAAGCAGCTTTATTGAGATATAATTCCCATGCCGTAAAATCACCCATTTAAGGTCTACAGTTCAGGGCCTTGCCGTATATTCCCAGACATGTGCAAACACTGCCATGGACGATTTTAGGGCATTTCATGGTCTCAAGATGACACGCACCCCTTTAGCTCCTGGTCCCAGTCCCTGGCCAGCCCTAATCGACTTTGTCTCTGTGGGTCTGCCTGTGCTGCACATTCTGCATCCAGGGAACCAGATGGAGTGTGGTCTTCTGTGACAGGGCTGTCACCCCAAGAACCTCCTGTTTTCGGAGAGCACCCGTCTGCTGGGTGTGGGTGCCTCACTCCCTTGCGCATCGGATGCTACCCCAGTGCGTGGGCACACCGTGTGCTGCTCAGCCACGCTCCCGGCCTGCCCTGAAGTCGTCCACAAGCCTCTGTGCAGGTGCGTCTGCAGCTCCCACGGGCGATCGCCCCGCCCAGCTCATCAGGTCCCACACGGGGACCCCTTCATCTCTAACGCACAGCGGTTGTTTCCTCACTTCTGCGTCCTTCCTTCTGCTTTCTCTGGGTTCAGCTCCCTGCTCTTTGCCTCAAATCTGTGACCTACCATTAATGAGGGCTTCCAGGCTTCTCTGCACTCCTCAAATATGCATTTCCTCAAACTCCTCAAATATGCTCCTATGGCACCTGCCTCAGAATCAGGTCACTGTGTGGAGCCCAGATCATAGCCCAGGGGTTACCGTGCAGAGCCTGGGTCACAGCCCAGAGGTCACCGTGCAGAGCCCAGGTCATAGCCTGGAGGTCACAGTGCAGAGCCCAGGTTACAGCTCAGGTCACTGTGCCGATCGGGGTCAGAGCCCAGGTCACAGTCCAGGGGTCACTATGCAGAGCCCAGGTCACAGCCCAGGGGTCACCGTGCAGAGTCCGGGTCACAGCTCAGGTCACCGTGCAGAGCCTAGGTCACAGCACAGGCCACCGTGACGAGCTCAGGACACCGTGCAGACCCTGGGGCATAGCTCAGATCACCATGCAGACCTCAGGTCACCATACAGAGCCCAGGTCACAGCCCAGGGGTCTCCATGCAGAGCCCAGGTCACAGCTCAGGTCACCGTGCAGACCCTGGGGCATGGCTCAGGGGTCACCGTGCAGAGCATTAGTCACAGTCAGGGGTCACCATGCAGACCCCAGGTCACAGCTCAGGTCACCATGCAGAGCCCCAGTCATGGTCAGGTCACCGTGTAGAGCCCAGGTAACAGACCAGATGGCTGTGCAGAGCTCGGGTCACAGTCAGGTCACAGTCAGATCACCATGCAGACCTCGGGTCATAGTCAGGTCACCGTGCAGAGCCCAGGTCACAGCTCAGCTCGCTGTACAGACCCTGGGTCACAGTCAGGTCACCATGCAGACCCCAGGTTATGGCTCAGGTCACCGTGCAGACCCTGGGGCACTGCTCAGGGGTCACTGTGCAGAGTGTCGGTCACAGTCAGAGGTCACCA
>ML101405.1:14088-44947 GCA_003697995.1 Taxidea taxus jeffersonii
GCTCAGGGGTCACTGTGCAGAGTGTCGGTCACAGTCAGAGGTCACCATGCAGACCCCAGGTCACAGTCAGATCACTGTGCAGAGCCCAGGTCATGGCTCAGGTCACCATGCAGAGCCCGGGTCATGGCTCAGGGTACCATGCAGAGCCCAGACCACAGACCAGGTCATCGTGCAGAGCCTGGGTCACAGTCAGGTCACGGTGCACAGCCCGGGTCACAGTCAGGTCACGTGCAGACCCTAAGTCATGGTCAGGTTGCCATGCAGACCCCAGGTCATGGCTCAGGTCACCGTGTAGAGCCCAGGTCACAGTCAGGTTGCCATGCAGATCCCGGGTCATGGTCAGGTCACTGTGTAGAGCCCAGGTCACAGACCAGGTGGTCGCGCAGAGCCGGGTCATGGTCAGGTCACAGTCAGGTCACCATGCAGAGCCCGGGTCACAGTCAAGTCACGGTGCAGAGCCCAGGTCACAGTCAGGTCACCGTGGAGACCCCGGTCACAGTCAGGTCACCGTGCGCCCAGGTCACAGACCAGTTGGCCATGCAGGGCCTGGATCACGGTGCATCTTTCTGCGTCTTTTCTCTAGCTTCGCTCTCTGCCTTATGGTCTGAGTTGGTGTGTGGTGTCCCCATCCTCCTGTATTCTCTATGCTGACGTCTTGTCTGCATCTCCTGGACCAGACCTATGACCCCACTGCAACCCCGATGCCCGCAGCCACATGGCTGGGGTGTGTCCACTGTCTGTTGGGCCTGCCCACTCTGTTTCTGTCCCTCTTGTCCTGCCTCACATTGGGTTGTTTCTTGCTATCCCACCTCTGCCCCACAGTCTGAAGTTGCACCTTTCCACAACCTCCACAGTGGCCTCGCAGGAACATGTCTTGGAGGCGTCCCCTACAGGTCCCCGGCCAGCCACGCTGCAGCCCGCAGCCAGGCTGCCCCGTCCTGAGAGGTCCCCTGTGTGTTTGCCCAGCCTCTGCTCTTACAGCGCTTTGTTTCAGGCATCTCACGGGTCCGGTTCTGGATGTTCTAGTATGATTTCTGTATTTTCTGCCCGGGGCTCCTCAGGGCCTCCCGAATCCTGTAGGTGCTGCTGATCAATTCTGAGAATTGCAAAAAATACTCATCTCGGCCATTATCTTCAGATGGGAGCCCTGTCCGCGTGCCCCCAAGTCCAGCCTCTGGCCTCCGTGGAGCATGCAGGCCGCCCCATGGGCTGCACTCGGGGTAACCTGTGCTGCCCCATCTTCCAGCCTCACTCATGATCTTCAGCTATTTCTAATCCGCTTTCAAATGGACCGGCAATCACTGGTTCCCCATAGTTCTACTCGGTTTTTCCAAACCTGTCGGGTCAGTTTTCCGGTCTCTTACTCCCTGCAGAAATTGCAGGCTTATCCCAACTCCAGAAAGAACAGCACAGCAAGAACCTGCATTTGGCCTGTGACACTCAGCTCATAGGTGTGCAACCATTCCTGCTGGGGCCCGCAGGGGCATCTCCATGCACGCCCACCCACCTGCGACCCCTGAATCGGGCTGGTCACTGAGTGCAAGAGGCAGAAGAGAAGGCCCCCAAATTCAGACGGTAGTGTGGAATGCACCCTGTGGCTGGGTGTCGTTAAGGTAAGGATCCTGGGCACAGCCGCCCTGGACTAGGTTCTGTGACCAGCCCACAGCACCTCCGAGGAGACCCACCCCAGTCACCCAGGGAGTGAAAAGAACCCAGGCAGGAGAGGCACAGCCACGTCGAGGAGCCCGTGGCCCTCCCTGGGGCAGGCTGGAGACCGTCATGCGTGGCGGCCTGGGGATGGCGATGCCCTTGTCCTCAGGCCCAGATGGCCCAGGCCCCAGCACTCTTGCTCCTTCCCGCTCTGCAGCAGGGACAGATTCCAGTGGCCCTTCCTGCTGCCAGCCAGCCCGGCCACCCCAAGGGCCATCCTGCCCACAAAGCCAGCTCCCTGGGCTGGGCGGAGGGAGAAGAGGCCGGAGTTCCAGAAGCCACAGCGCCCTGCCAAGGAAACCTCAGCCCACCAGACGGCATTTAATTTCTGTGTGAATCTGATTCAAAACAAATTCCACTGCAGAGAAACCGGTGGTGAGATTAACCCTTCATCCGCCTGAGTGCTGGCCAATCTCGCCACCAAGCATGCAGGACGCGGGGCTGCAGACGCCCCCAGAGACTGGGCCCTCCCTGCGGGCTCCACAGTCAGCCGGGGCCCAGACACGCCAAGGAGGAAGCAGGGGCCACAGGCCACAGCAAGCAAGGCGGAAGGGCGGCCCAGTGGCAACGACGGGCCAAGAACCCCTGCATCTGTGACAGCTGTCACCTCTGTCAGCTGGGAGGGCACCGGGCCCCGACATTCCAGGGCACCCCTCCCTGCTCCCTCCTGGATGGGCTGTGTCCTTGCAGCCATAGCAAACCTGCAGAGTAGGTGTTTCTGGGGAGCTCCTGGCTCAGGCTGGGCCAGCTCGGGGGTCAGCCGGCGGACTCAGCCACACCCAGCAAAATCCAAGGCACAAGGCCTGATGTCTGCGAGTCCAACCCCAGGCCCAGCAAACCCCGGACCCCAGGCCCTGGAGGCTGCTGGCCAATAGGCCTCTTTCTGGAGCAGGGAGCGGGAGGCCATGGGCACCAGGTGGGCTGAATGGGACCCAGATTCACGGACGGCAGAGGGGAGAAGACAGGGAGCTGTGGCCTCACAGAGGAACAGGAGCAGTGGACTGTGTGGCCCCGGGCCTCACCAACAGCACAGGTCCCCGCAGCTGTCACGGGGAGGGACAGGCAGGACGTGGGGCAGGCGGGAGCGGGGGAGGCCGCCAGGAGCATCACCCCATGACCACCTCCCGCATGCCCAGCTTGGACAGGGATGGCCCAGACGGACGTCCCATCCCGAGGTGGCCTGGGGCGGCCGCAGCAACTCCCTCTGTCCAGGAGGGAGCCAGCTCTGACGTGCTCTCATCTGGGAGCCCCCGGCGGCCTCTCGGCCTGGGCCAGACCACTTCCCCGGCTGCGTCGACCTCAGGTATCGCTAAGAAAAACAAACGCAGCTTGAGGCTTGCCGTTTTCCATTCCCTCGTCCGGCTGCTGGTCCCGAGGAGCCAGGCCTGCCAGCTGGGCGGCCGGGTTTCCTCCTGTGGCCAGGGGCGCCAGGCCAGCCAGGAACCGCGCTGGGAGGGGCAGGGGAGGATGGCGGGCCGGGCCCATGGGTCACGGAGCTGGGCGGCCAGCACGCCACCCAGGTCGGCACTGCTGTCCCGGGGAGGCCCCTGCCCAGCCTGCAATGTTCCTTCCTGGGGGGCCCCTGCCTGGCCCACCTGCCCCCCGCCCAGCCCACCCTGGGGAGGCCCCTGCAGGAAGACACTGCTGCTCACACCCAGCCGGGGCCATAAGCCCCACCTCTTGCACCCATACCTGGGGTGCCCCAAGCCCTCCACCCACATCCCTGCCCTGGAAGCTCCAGAGGGTTCCTATACCCCTCAACACATGCCCTCCAAACCCGCGTCTGACAGGCCCGATGGCAGGGTGGTATGGGTGCAGCTGAGCAAGTCAGGGCCTGGGGTGGGGAGGGGCTGTCCAGCCTGGCAAAGGGGCCAGCAGACCCCACACAGGGCTCCCGAGTCCAGACTGAGGGAGCAGAGGAGCAACAGGATCCCCCATGTGCCTCAGACACAGCCCAGGGCAGCTTGGAGGAGAGCTCTGGGCTCACTAGAGGGAGACGGCAGATAGACCACGGCTGGCTTCCTGGAGGAGGGGGCAGCTGGGGCGGATCCTGACAGCCCACCAGAGGCAGGCTGGCAACCAGGGCTCCAGCCTCGCCCATGGACCAGACAACCAGGCCTCCTAGGAACCCAGCCAGCCTGCTGAGCCAGACCACTGAGCCAGGCAGGGCCGTACAAGGGAGCTATGCTGCCCACCGGGACAATGCACAAAGGGAGTGCCCTCCAGGATTAAGGGGGCCTGGTGCTGGCCCCGCTGACAGGTGTCTTGTTTCTGCAGCCAGGAAAACCAAGCCAGGCCCCTTATCGCTCATCACAGTCCCACGGGAGGAATCGCGTGCGTGCATTCTTTTCCAGGAAAAAAGCTACCCACACACTTCTCCTTTTGTCCTCTACATGGGGGCCCCCTGGGGCAGGCAGCAAGCAGCGCCCTGGGCCAGGGCCACCCTGGGAGCCCAGACAGGGTCCTACCAGTGCCCTGGGCTCCGGAGTTGGGTCCCGGCCACAGTGGCAAGGACGGGGGCGAGATTAGGACAGCTGTCCCCCCGTCCGGACAGCTGCCGGCTGTGGCAGGACATCTGCTCCCACAGCTGAGGGGGGCCAGGTGGCCATGGCTTCCTCCTCACCTCAGGCTCTCCATGAAGCCTTGGGAGGCCTCCAGCCCAGGGGCCTCGTCTAGGCTGCGGCCGAGCACCTGCCCCTACTTACCTGTGTGCTAGGGTGGCAGGGTACAGGCCAGGAGGGCAGGGAGGAGGGACAGACTCTACCAAGCAGAGAGACCGGGTACATCTCCATCCTTGCCCACCTGCTCCCTCCACCCGCCTCCCCCCATCTGTCAGGCCCCGGGGTCCAGGCCTCTCCATGCTCTCCCTGCCCACCTCACATCCCCCTTGTACCTCTGGGGGCTGTACACAGGGCTCCCCACAGGGCCCCTCTCCCACTGCCCTGGACACTGAGGAGAAGGAGAAGGCCCCTCGCCTGGACCCACACTCCCCCTCAGCTCCTGCTGCAGGCCCACACTCCCCAGAGCCCCAGGGCTCTCCACAGACTCCCCAGCAAACACTGGACCTGAGGCCTCACAGGGCTGCTCCCAGCGGCACATGTGTGCTGAGGACAGCATCTGCCCAGACTGCTAAGGTCCCTCAGCTCACTGTTCCACCATCCACTGGGTGGGGGTCCCCGGGGACACTTTCCCGTCTGCCGATGCCTCCCCAGCCCCACTGCAAGAAGCTGAGCTCCCTCACTGGGGAGCCTGACCCCCAGCCCCCCACAAGCCAACCATGCCCAGGCTGCGTCCTCTGCCCTGGAGCCCCTCCCCACCCCCCCTCCAGGGACCCACGGGCACCCCTCCTCTCCGGGCCACACAGGACACGCAGCCAGGCCCCAGGCTTATACAGCAGTGCCCCACAGCCCGGCGCTGACCCCACATGCACAGCCACCCCCATCACACAGCAGTGCCCGAGAGCAGGGCCAGGGACGCCTCCTGTGCAAGTGCCCAGAGCCCCGGACCAGGCCTCCAGACCGGGCCCCAGCAAATATACGGCGCCTGCTCCACACAGTCATGCTGGGGCCCAAGTCAGAGGACGGCGCACTGGGAAGGCTCACGCAAGCCGCCTGTGCACACGGGCCTGGGAGACACCATGCCAGCCCACGGCTCAGCCTGTCCACTGTCCGAGAATAGACCCACATAAAACAAGAGCTCTTACAAATCAGCACAAAGACCCACAACCCAGCCAAAGCTGGGCCCAGAAATGGAGCAGAGATTTCTGCAGAGAAGAGCTACGGAGGAACGATGACGTCGCCAGTCAGCAGGGAAGGGCAAACCCATGAGGCAAGGGCAAGGTGAGATGCCACCCCACGCCCGCAGAATGGCTAGAATCCAAAGCAAAACCAAACCCAAAGCCAGAGCCGAGAGCTGGGGGCTTTGTGCAGAAACTGGACCACGGCTGCAGGGCTGGGAGGCACGCAGGACGGCAGCCAAGCCATGTCCCAGGTTCTTGGAAACAGTCACCACGGGACCCAGAATTGCACCTCTCAGGGTCACCACGCAGGCAAGCGTGTCCACCAATGCCTGTGGCAGCATGACAAGGGCCCGGCGGTGGAACCCAGCCAGGCATCCATCAGCAGAGGCCCAGAAGAAGACGGTTGTGCGCCCACAGAGTCGGACATCTCCCGGGCACAAAGGGAATGGTACACGGGCGCACGCTACGACGTGGACGGGCCACAGACCGTAGGACTCCGCTTACGCACCATGTCCAGAAGACGCAAACCCACAGAGACAGAAAGTGGCTTAGCGGTTGCCGGGGGCAGGGGGGGCAGGATGTGAGGTTTCTGGGGTGATGGAACACTCTGGAATGAGATAGTGGTACTGGCCACACCCCTTGCCGACAGACCAGAAACCACAGAACTGCATTCCCTAACAGGGTGCGCTGACACCACAGGAGTTCTGTTTCAATCACAGACAGAACGGGGCCCTGGAGCACCAGAGCCACCTTTCAGACGGGCTCCGAGTGCCCCCCAACCCCGTGCACTGATGTTTGGCTGGGCTGAGGGGGGGCCCTCCAAGGCCACGCCCACTGCAGACTCCTCCAGACAGAGCTTGTCCCCAAGCCACCCCTCAAAGTTTCCCAAAGAAGGTGGGGTGCTGGGACCAATCCCAAGAAAGGGTCTCAGGGCTCCTGACAGCCTTTCCTAGTTCTGGGGCGGTGACTGATGTTGGGAGACAGAGGCCTCCACCCCTGACCCCCCTCCCCCGGCAGCCCCTGGAGGCAAGTGAAGCGGCTTGGGTGCCCCTGCTGGGGCTGGCTTGGCACATGTGGGACCTCTAGGCAAAGGGCCTGTGGGACCTGCTCTGCGGGACCCAGCCACTGGCTCCAGGCTTGGGCACTTTGCAGGGCGCCTCCCCCTAGGTTCAGGGCCCCCCCTCCTGAGCAGACACTGCTCCCTCCCTCGGCTGCTTTCGCCCTCTCTAATATCAGAGGCAGGGCCGGGTGCAGGCCAAGCTTTCAGCCCACCCAGGTCCACAGGGCATGGGGAGGTGGGGGTCTGAGTCTGTTTCCCAAACTCGCCAGACCTCGGGCCAGCCCCTTTCTGCGGGGAGCCAGGCAACCCCTCCTTTCAGGAGGGTATCAGGCCAAGCTGTCTAGGCCCCTGGAGAACCAACCAGATGGAAACGCCACCTGCTAATCACACCGCCAAGAAGCAGGGCCAGGCCTCGGAGGAAGAGGGAAGAGCCTCTTCCCCGTAGCCAGGTGGGTCTTGCCTAGTGGCCAGAGGCTGAGAGGACAACAGGAGCGGGCGGCTTGGGTTGCAGCCTCTGCGAGGGGGTAGGGAGGGCTCCCGCCGCCCACGTGACACGGCCCCCCCAGCCCAGGCCAGCCTCTCTCGGTTTCTGGGTTGTAACAGGAGCTGCTGGGGAGCCTCTGTGCCAGGCAGAGCTTTCGGAGAGGGGGAAGGGAGAAGGAGGGCCTGACTCCCAGCTCCCAGCTCCTTCCTCCTGCTCCTTCTGCACTCCAGGTTGGGAGGGAAGCCCCCAGTCCCTGCCCTGCCCTGCCCTGCCCACCTGGAGCCATCTCCTTCCCCCAGTCGTCCAGCTCCTGCTAGGCCAGGAGGAAGGGCCCCAGGCCAGAAGGGCGGGACCTCCACACACAGATGGGTTCCCAGCACATCTTGCCCCATCCTCTCTTTCTGGGTCTGGTTGCACCTTGGGGACCCCCTTCCAGGGCGCTTGCTGGGTAAGGACCCCTCCAGCACCGGGTTCCTGCCCTTCTCCACCCGGCCAGCTGGCACCAGGCCTGCCCCTGCTCCAGAACCTCTGTCCATCACATGGATCGCAGCTCCTCTGCCTGGTGCTGGCAGTGGGCTGGTCCCTGGGGCAGCAGGTCCACCTCCTGTGCTCTGCACGGGACAGCCTTTGGGGCCAAAGTGCTGGGCCAGAGAGCTGGCCGGAGGGGTCACAGGGGCACCAAGCTCTCCCTGCATTCCCCCCGCACGCCCACTAGTTGCAGGGCAGACATCAACGACTTCCCCAGAAGGGCAAAGCCCCTGTGCTGCCCGAGGTGAGGGTGGGGGTGGGGTGCTGGGTGCCAAGGAGCCAGGACCCACGACCCTCACCTCCCCTCTGTGGGCTGGCAGCAGGCAGATCCGCAGAGCAGACAAGGCGGGGTGTGTCTGAGGCCTGGTGGGCAGACTCGAGGCCCTGCCGGCAGAGCGGGAAGGCACAGCTGGCTGACAGGCTGCCGTGACTCACCGTGGACCTGCGGCCAGACGGCCATCCTCTGACCCTCCCTCTGCTAGGGAGGGCGAGGCAAAGCCTGCACAGATGGCGTGCAGGGGCGTGCTAGCCTCTGCACAGCCCAGGCCCCAGGCGGGGCTGGGCCCACAGCCGGAGCCAGGAGAGGGCGGCCGGGTGGGGTCTCCAGGGGAAGGAGACACGGAGCTGACCCTGGAAGACTACCCAGGAGAAAGGAACAGAAGGAGAAAGGGGGAAAGAAAAACACAAAGGGAAAGTTTCCCATGAAAATATTTTATTTTCTTTGAGAACAGGATACACCTGCAGGGCTCCTCGCCCAGTGGCCTCTCCCCGCCCTGGAGGTGGCATATTTCTGGACCAACGGGGCCCTCTGCCGGCCAGCCGCTGCGCGAGGGCGCCCGGGCCAGGGGCGAGGGAACAGGTGACGGGCAGAGGGCCGCAGCCAGGAGCGCCCCGGGGAGCCCAGGGCAGGGGCCAGGGCTCGGGGATGGGCGGCGGCGGCAGGAGCGGATGCTGAGGGGCCCAGAGGGCTGTCCGCGCCGGGCCAGCCCGGACCTCGGGGTGCCCATCTGCGTGACACAGCCAGGGAGGGTCCCCCAAGGTCTCTGGGCTGGACATCCCAGATCTGGGAGACCGGGAGGAGGAAGATCGGGAAAGAACGGCGGGGAGCGACGCGACGAAACCACGCAAACTGCTACGGCGGAGGGCGGAGAGCGCGCGGGGCAGCGACCCCCGAGACCGCGGGGGACCGCGTTCACAGCCCACGCCGGGCCCCGCGCTCTAGGCCGGGTCCCACAGAAGCGCTCCCGCGGGCCGGGGCCAGAGCGGGCCTAAGAAGCAAAACGCAAGAAAAATAAATTCCTCCAGTTTGCCCCCCCCTTTGGGGCTCAGTGCAAGGAACATCTGGATTTTGTACGTATTTTTTTGTTGTTGTTAAATTAACTTCTCGAGGAGAGAAAGGAGGGGAAGCTGCAAGGGTGGGCAGGGGCGGGGAAAGGCTCCAGCCGCTCCCGGAGCGCTCGGCGGCCTAACAACGCCCGGACCAGCTTTGGTCCCCGAACTCCAGGGAGTCCCGCTCACGCGCGTCGCGGCGACGACGACTCCGGGGCCACGGAGGACCACGGCCCCGTGCCAGCCCGTCGGGGACGCTGACCCCTCTCCCCACGCAGCGCCGCGAGGACACTGACCCGTGGACGGAGCGACGCGCACGCCGCCAACAGCGCCCGGCACGCCGCGGCCCGCGCACCTGGGCCGCCCGCCCCGCGCCCAGTCTCGGCGCCGCCCGCCCGCCCGCCCGCCCGACCGCGGGGCCGCCGAGGCACCTACCCGAAGTAGGCGGCCGAGGGGCGCAGTGCGGCGAGCAGCAGCGTCAGCGCGAAGGCCGCGGCCAGCCAGCGCGCCAGCAGGGGCCCATCCAGCATCTTGCCGCGCCTCGGCGGCTGACCATCGCGCTCCCGGCCCCGCGCAGGGCGCCTCGCGGCCGCCGCCCTCTTATAGCGCCCGGAGCGCCGGGCCGGGGGCGGGGCGCCGGCCAGCTGGGCCCGGCCCGCCCGCGCCTAAGGAGGGGTCACGCCGGCGCCGGGGGCGGGCCGAAACCCGAGCTGAGCGCACCGCCCCGCAGCGCCGCCGCCCGGCCCTTCGGGTGTCGGGGCGCGCCCCGCGCCTGGAGGCGGGACGCGTGGGGGGCGGGAGGAGTGGGGAGGAGGGGGGTAGGGGCGGGGCTGGGGCGGAGCGCTGGCCCTGAGCCGGGGCGGCCGGGGTGGGAGGGACGCGGGGCGGCCACGGGGGCGGGGCTGGAGGCGGGCTGGGGGCGCGCGGAGGGCTGGGGCGGGGCCGGGGCGGAGCGTTGGCTCCCAGCTGCCCCGCGGGTTGGGGGACCCCGGGGCGGCCGCGGGGGTGGAGCCAGGGGCCGGTGAGGCCCGGGGGCGGGGCCGGGGCGGGGCTCGAGGCCCGGAGGAGCGGCGGTGAGCCCCAGAGGACCCAGGGTCTGCCCTCAGCGGAAGCGCGCTGGCCCGCTCCCCTGGGAGTTGGCGTGGACAGGGGGACCCCGCAGCAGGTGATACCCGCGCTCTTAGCAAAGCCAGACCGCTCGGGAAGCCGGCCCAGAGGGCCAGTCCTTCCCGGGACTGAGGCGACCTGGCCGGCGGAGGGCAGAGGCTGATCCGCTTGACCTTTTGGGACCTGTCTTCCTATCATTAAATCGAGGGAGGTGAGCTAGAGGCTGAGGTCACCAGGTGAGCCAGCGCCGACGCTCGAGCGACCCCCGTTCCCAGGGCCTCTGCACAGGGGCGGCTGGGAGAAGCGGGCTCGGGGGACCAAAGGGGCCTGGCGTGGCCAGAGGCGGGGGGAGCCGCGGGGACGCGGAGGAGAGAAGGCACAGAACCGCTGCTGAAACAAGATGGTGTCAGAGAACCCCAAATCGAGTGAAACAGACACACGATTGGGTTCGAGGAGAACCAACTAAAAGTCCCCTGGGTCAGCTCCAGGGCGCAGGCTGCGATGTAGGGTTCCACGAAGGGCCAGCCTCCAGGTAACACGGAAGATCCCTCGGACTAGCTAGGCCTTGAGCCTCAAGGGAGACCCCAGCTCCCAACCAGCTCGTCTGACCCGGGAGGAGCTGCCTCTGGGTACAGTGGCCCTGGATCTGGGGGTCTGAGCACCTCCAAAGGCGGGCTGGTGGGCTCTGAGAATCTAGCACGCAGTGACCTGTCCTGGAACGGTGCTAGAAGATTCACCTCACGGTGGCCCTGGACGCAGGACAGCTGCGTGGCACCTGCGTCTCCGGGAAGGCCGCCGCGGGAGCACTCCCCGGGCCGCCAGAGTTCCTGGCGCAGGAGCAAGGGAGGGGTGGGTGGGGAGCAGACGGGACGGGACAAATCACGTCCTCTCGGGGACTCAGTTTCCCCATCTGAGAGCCATCTCGCGCCTTTTCTAAGTTGTGATGCCCTGTTGTGGAGGCACCCACCCATGGTTAGCCCTATCCGTGGGTGTGACTGGCCTCACGTCATTCCCCCTTCCCGGACCCCTCCTGTGGGAGGGGGCTCTCCGCTGCCCTCATCTGCTCACACCCTGCTCAGCCAGCTCCCGGGTGGGGCTGGCTCCGCTGAGAAGGCTGACCAAAGGCAGCCCCAGCCCACCCAGGCTGCAGGGCCCCGGGAGTGGGGGGGGGTGGGATGGGGGCGCCCTGTCCCGCCCCCCAGACTGCGGCCTTGTGCAGCCTGCTGGGCCTCCCCCTGAGAGGCCTGCCTCCCACACCCGGGAAGTGCTAGGTGGCGGGTGGGGGGACACAGAGTGATGACATGTTTAAAGGCACGAGATTGCGTCCAAGAAAAATGAAGTGTGAGATTGTAAACGTGTGTCTGGAAGGCGTTGCAGGCATTACCGAGCTCTTCCGCGGGGAGCTGAGGGTTCTCGCGTCGGCCGCCCAAGGAGTCCCGCCGAGGGAGGTGGGTGGGGGTCCCAGCAGCCTGGACCTGCCGCAGCGGGCTGCCGCGGGCAGCGGGAGGACAGGGTGAGCGCCGGTTGGGAGCTCCGGCAGGGGAAGGCCGTCTGGGGTCTGGAAGGGGCCCAGGCCAGCCCTGCGCCGACCCACCGCGCCGGGCTGAAGCCCCCACTAAGCCGCCCCAGATATCAGCAGGGCTGGGGTTCCGAGAGACCCTTCCAGTCCGCGGAGCGGAGAGGGGGGCACCAGGCTCTGCCCTCCGGAAAGTGGGAGGGCCCAGTGCCCGGAAACTCAGGGTCTGGGCTGTGCCTGCTCCCACCCCCTGCACCTTGGGGAGACACCCCACAGCAGCTAGACCTTGGAGAGGCTCCCGGCCCCCAGTCTCAAGCTTCATGCCTCTGCCTACATGCCCACCTCCCAAGTGACTGATGGGCCTTCGTAGACTTGCTCTCGGCCCTCGAGCTCCCCAGTGCGCACGGGAGCCCCTGCCTCCGCCCACACCCAGCCCCACCCACCTTAGCAGACCCTGTGGGCCTGCAACACCTGCAACACCTGCCCTAGCTGGTCCCCGATAGGCCAGCCACGCTGTTTGGGACATCTGCCAACAGACCAGCATCAGATCCATTGACCCTGGAGGGTAAACTGAGGCCCAGAAAACCACCACACAGGCTAGGGGCACAAATGCCTGACGCTGGCCCCCAGCAGGTAATCTCACGGGCCTCAGTACAGTGTGAGGAGGCAATGCTGTCCAGGCAGGGCAGGCGTGTCTCGTCAGCATTCTTGGCCATGGCTAATGGCCTCTGGCCAACAGCAGAGTCGCCCCACATCTCTTGCAGAATACTGGGCTTGGGGCTTCTCTGGCTGAAAGCCCCTTGTCCCCCATCACAGCCACCTAGGCCTGCCTGGGCACAGGTCAGCTTGCCAGTGGCCCCCTGTGCCCTGTCATGACCACCTAAGCCTGCCTGGGCAAAGGTCAGTTTACCAGGGACCCCTTGTCCCCCGTCACGGCCACCTAGGCCTGCCTGGGCACAGGTCAGCTTGCCAGGGCAGGATATGCAGAGCCGGCAGCAGGACAAGCTTCCTCCACTGGCTCAGGGGCTGCAGCTGCCCTGTGTCCTTGAGGGAGACCGAGGAATGGTCCAGACCTGACTGGATGGTCTCTGCCCTGCCCACATCCCTAACACGGGTCAGGATTGGGAATCACGGTGGTGCTGTCCATGAGGGGAAGGGGCCCAGGAGCAAGAGGGCTACGTCCGTGCCATAGAGAGGTTTGTGCTCCAAAAGGAAGCCTACCTTGGGAAGGGAAAATCAAAGGCGATGGGCCTCAGTGCTCACTGGATCCCACTGCTTTCACAAACATCTAGCTTCATGGGGAGCCCAGCCCCCAGGAACTGCTAGAATCCCACACAGCCATGGACCCTGAGCCGGTCCCCAGCCATGCAGAGGGGGCTGCCCAGGACTCACAGAGTAGCAGACGCCTGCAAAGCCAGGGTCCTGCCATGACCCCAGGCTGGGCAAGAGTACGTCTCCAAGGCCCCATCTGGATGTAGTGGCAGAGTCTCATCAATCTATGCACGACAGCCTTATTCCCCTCCTCCCTAGTTGATGAGAGACAGAGCAATGGGGGGTGGGAGGGGACAGAGAACAGCAGGAAGCCTGCTTGCCCAGCTGCTACCCAGCCAACCTTTACCCCCTCCGTGAGCCTGTTTCCCGGTCAACAGCAACGAGAGTGGAGTTCTGGGAGACTCTGGGAGGGCCAGCCTGGGAAGGGATTGCCAGCCACTGCCTGGACCGGGAGGGGTGCAGTTCTCCGGGTGGTCTGGAAGAAGCCAGCAAGCAGCTGCTTATCGGGAAACATTGCCTAATTGGGAAGGTTTATGGGTCCAAGCAAGGGGTCTCCCTGGGGGAGATGGTGAAAGCCACTCATGAGTCATTTGAAACCGAGCCGGACAAAGAGCTCAAGGAGAAATGATCCCACCCAGCCTGCCAGCCGTGGGCAGAATGAGCTCATGGGCTATGGGGCACGTGTATGTGTGCTCATGTTCGTGTGTGTGTGTGTTCATACTCATGAGAGAGAGAGAGGAAGGAAGAGAAAGCTGGTGCTCTCACAGCTGGGACTGGGAAGCTGAGCCCAGTGGAGCCTGTACAACAGCCCATCCCTACATGGCCAGGCTGCCCCCTGTAGATCAGCTGGCCCAGTGTCCCGGCCAGAGCCCAGTCCGAATCCCAGACAGTACCTAATCCAATGCCTCAACTAAGCATCCCAATCCAGCAAGATAACCAGTGCCCAGTCCGCCACCCAGCCAACATCCCAGTCCAGCACCCCAGCCAGCATCCCGGTCCAGCACCCCAGCCAGCATCCCGGTCCAGCACCCCAGCCAGCATCCTGGCCAGTGTGCACACCCTCTAGGCAGGGCCCAGCACGGCACCTGTCGTCAGACAGATGCCAGTGAATGTGGAGCTTTTTCCTCCTAGTAGGACACCATCTGTTCACACCACCTTGCCACCTGTGAGAGATGTGCTAGGAAACTTGGGTGCATAATAAACATTTCTTAACATGTTTCAAGGTTTTAAAATTTGTTGTTTAGAGAAAACTGAAGGTTCACATGTAATTTTAAGAAAATGAAGGTGATTCTTGTATCCTTCACCTGGACACCCCTGGTGGAGAAACTGTTGCAAAACTCTAGGACAATATGACACTGGGAAACTGTCATTGACACAATCCATCGACCATGGTGCGCGCCCTCATCGTGTGCTGTGTTCAGTCCACCCATCACTTTCAGTGCAGGAATGCTACACACGTAGAAGCGTACAGCATGTGACCTTTGCGGACTGGCTTTTGCACTGAGCCAGCATTCAGAGGGTTGATTGGACAGACCATCCAGGTTGTACATTCCTTCCTTTCCATGCTGCATAAGATTCCATTCTACAGATGGATCACGGCCTGGTAAGCACACAGCCATTGAAGGACACCTGGGCTGCATCCAGTTTCTGACTATTATGAGTAAAAACTGCTGTAAACATTCTTGGGAAGGTTTCATGCGAACAAAAGTTTTATTTCTCTGGGATGCATGCCCAGGAGAGCCAAAGCTAGGTCATATGGTGGTTGCATGTTTGGTTTTGTGAGAAACTGCCAAGCCGTTTTGCAGAGTGGCTGCACCATTGTACACTCCCACCAGCACCGAACACGAGATCCAGTTTCTCCACATCCCTACCAATATTTGGGATTGTCACTGTTTTTTTTTTTTAATTCTAGAGTTTTTATAGGCATGTGGCTATGTCTCATTGTGGTTTTAATTTGCATTTCCCTAATGGCTAATGATGTTGAACATTAATGATTTTTATTTGCCATCTGTATTTCCTCTTTGGTGAAAGATCTGTTCATCTTTTGCCCATTTTCTAATTGGGTTGGTTCTTTTATTGTTGAGTCTTGAAAGCTCTTAATCTATCGTAGGCAGGATTGTTCTGTCAGATGCCTGGTTTGCAAAGGTAATGTCCCAGGGTCTGAGGTGTGCCTTCACCGACACGGCAGCACCTTCATTTCTTCAGGCATACAACAAGCATTAACACCAGGAAGACTATTTTTTCCACTTCATTCTTCTTTTTCAAGATTTTTTGGGGTAGTTTAGGATCTGCACCTTTCTGTATAAACTTTAGAATAAGCTTGTCTGTGCCTTGGAGGGCAGAGAAACCTCACTAAGATTTTATAGGGATTACATTAAACCTATAGATCAATTTGGGGGAAACTATAATCTTTGCTACGTTGTGTCTTTCAACTCATGAACATGAACATGTCTCTATTGAGGTTTTCTTCTAATTCTTTTATCTTTGCTTTGTAGTTTCAGCACACAGATCTCATACATGTTTTGTTAAGTTAGTCAATGAGCATTTCTTTTCTTGGAGTGATTAAAGTCATATTTCTTTTTTCAAGATTTTATTTATTTATTTGAGAGAGAGCACAAGTAGTGGAGAGAGGCAGAGGGAGAGGGAGATGCAGGTTCTCTGACATGGGGCTCCATCCCAGGACCCCGATATCATGATCTGAGCCAAAGGCAGATGCTTAACCTACTGAGCCACCCAGGCACCCCTAAAGTCATATTTCACTTTCAACATGTTTGTCGTAAGTATCCAGACTTGAGATTGGTTTGGTGTATTCCTCTTATAACCTGCAACCCCGCAGAGTTCACTCAGTTCTAGAAGGTTTTTGAGGTTTTTAAAATTCACTGGGATGTCCTATGTAGATAATCATGTCATATGTCAATATTCTTTTTCCTGTCTCACTACACTGACATAATTTCCAGTTCTATGTTGAATGAGAGACCAGATACCCTTGCCATGTACTCCATCTTAGGGGGAAATCTTTTGTTTTTCACCATTAAGTATGTTACCAGCAGGGTTTGACTTGTGTTCTTTTTTTAATGTGTTCTTTTTTTTTATCAGTAGAAGAAGTTCTCCTGAATGCCTAGCTTTCTGAGAGTTTTTTCACGAACGAGTGTTGGATTTTTTCAAGTGCTTTTTCTTCATCAATCAATACAATCATATAATTTTTCTCCCCTGGCTTATGGATGTGATGGATTACAGTGGTTGGTTTTCAAATGTGGACCCAGACTCACATATCTGAAGTGAATCCCACTTGGTATAATATACAATTCTTTTTACACATTGCTAAATTCAATTTGCCAATATTTTGCTGAGAATTTTCTTCTAAGTTCATAAGGAAATTAGTCTGCCAGTTTTTCTCTCTCTCTTCCTCCCTGTACTGTCTTTGTCTGGTTTGGACATCAGGAGGGTAATGCTAGCTTCCTAACATGAGTCGGAGTTATTTCTATCTCTTCTACTTCCTAGAAGAAATTGTATAAAATTGGTGTTATTTTTATCCTTAAATGTTTGATAGACATCTTCAGTGAATCCACTAGGCTTGGAGATTTCTTTTTTTAGGAGCTTTTTATGTACACAATTTTTTAAATAGTTATAAGACTATCCAGGGGGTTCCTCTCATCCTGGTTGAGTTTCAGTAATCTATAGTTTGAAAGGAATTGGTCTGTTGCTTCTAACTTGTTGAATTTTTGAGCATAAAGTTGTTCATAGCATTAGCTCATGATCATTGTGATGTCCTGGGATCTGTAGTGATGCCTCCTATTTCATACTGATCTTGGTGGCTTGTGTCTTCTCCCATTTTAACTTCTTCGGAGTCTCTAGAGGTTTATAAACATAATTGAGTTTTTTGAAGAGCCAGCTTTTGTTTAATTGATTTCTCTATCTTCCTGTTTCCAATTTCATCTGTTTCTGCTCTTAACTTTTTTTCCCTCCTGCCTCTTGCTTTGGTTTTATTTTGCTCTTTCTTTTCTGGTTCATTGAAGCAAGAATGGAGAGCATTGCCCGGGGACCTGCCCTCCTTTCTAATGTAAACACTCAGTGGTATAAATCTGCGTCCCTCCCATATGCAGTCCTGTGGTGAGCCTGTTGGGGAGAGGAGGACCCACAAATGTCCAGCAGGGCTGTGCTGGATGAAAACCAATCTAAAGGGAATGGATGAACAATTTCAAAATGAGAAAGTTGCAGCCCTAGTTCTTCCATGAGCAATGTTCAGAGGATGTCAGAAACCTTCATAAAATGAGAATGAAATGCAGAACTTTCTGTGGATGTCAGGATGAGAAAGCCCTTCTTCAGCATAAGAAGGAAATGTCAGTGGTGGCAGGGTGAAACGCTACACATTTTTGGTAGGCCATCTGGTCATGTGCCTTGGCAGTTTCAGCCTTGTCAAACTGCTGGCCCAGTTTCTAGGCATTTGTTCTACAAAACAATAGAGATGCACAAATATTCTGGACAGGGATCATGACCAAAGCATTGCTTGTAATATTACAAAATTACATGCATTATAAATGTCCCCCAGAGGAAATCTGTTTTCAAAGATTTCCAGGAAAATTTAACTGTGTGAAGATACAAGAAAACTTCTGGTTGAAAATGACTCTGGGGGGTGCCTGGGTGGCTCAGTGGGTTAAAGCCTCTGCCTTCAGCTCAGGTCATGATCCCAGGGTCCTGGGATCGAGCCCCGCATCGGACTCTCTGCTCAGTGGGGAGCCTGCTTCCTCCTCTCTCTCTCTGCCTGCCTCTCTGCGTACTTGTGATCTCTCTCTGTCAAATAAATAAATAAAATCTTTAAAAAAAAAAAAAAAAGAAAAGAAAATGACTCTGGAGCTCACACACTGATTTCTTCCTCTTCCCAGGCCTCACAAAAAGTGTCCTAAATGAAAGAGAAGATACAAGGCCCATGGGACAGAGTCATCAGGAGAAGCTAGGCAGAGATTATAATGGACTTTGGGAAGAAAGAAAACAGGTGGGTGAGCTGGGGGTTCCAGAGAGTGAGCAGGGTGGGACCCAGCAGACCCCCGAGCTGAGGAGACAGCTGGAGTCCACAGAGTCCACAGAGGGACTGGATGTGACCCTCACAATTCATCACCTACAGGATCTCAGACTGTGACCATGTTTGCAGACACAGCCAGGAAAGAGGTGATCTGGGTAAACTGAGGCCACTGGAGGCCACTGATCCAGGGGAGGAAAGAGGAGGGGCACTGCCCAGGCCACGCACTCTGCTGCCTCTGTCGGCAAGCCTTGACACCTCCACCGCCCACCTGCAAGGGTGAGGCCCAGGTGTCTGAGCTGACATTCCACAGTTCTCTATTACAGGGCAGACCTTGCAGGGTAAGACTCTGACAGGATGTGGCAGTGGTGTCTGTGCTCCCCATCACACCCCAGCAGCATCGGCAGCGGGTGGAGACCGTCCTCTGACAGAAACGTCCTTGAGCCCAGGTCCTGCCAGGCATCTCCCTACTGTGTGCTTGGCATCTCAATCAGACCCAGGAGGCCCACCAGTGAGCACAGATGGGCTGACCGAAGCCAGCTGAGGGAGCCTGTGCTTGGATCGGGGACCTGGGGCCTCAGACCTCGGGGCGGGGAGATGTCCCCAGGGAAGAGCTGACCCCCTCTCCTGGCGGAGCTTGGCAACCCCACACCTGGCAGCTCCCTGTGCACCCATCACAAGCCACAGATGGGTCCCAGCAAGCTGACGTGTGCTCCGATGTACAGCTCCCACAAAGCTGGGGCTTCCTCTTGGGCATGCATGGGAGGACACAGTAGACGAAGGGCCCCCCTGCAGGACTGGGCAGCAGCCTGTGGTGTGGGACCGAATCCCCAGGGGTCACAGCAAATGAAGTGCTGACTGCACCCTTCATGCTGGGACAGCAGACCTTCAGCAGGAACTGCTGGCAGGCCAGGCTCTGGCCAAGCACCTTAGAGCCGCCTGCTGCCTGAGGCTACTTACACGAAAGTTAAAACTCATGAGCATTAGCTAAAACTAAAGTCTGAGGTCCTCAGTTGCACTGGCCGCATGTCAGGGGCATGGGAGAGAATGTGGCCAGTGGCCACCACAGTGAGAAGTCCAGGCTCAGAGCACGCAGCAGGAAGTCCGGCCAGTCAGGGCTGCTCAGCCGGCAGGGATCGCCCTCTTCTACTCTACAGTGGGGAGGCAGATAATGAGTCAAATGGACAGACAGGTAGACAGGAGTTAGGTAGGTTGATTGATAGATGATAGATCAATACATGGTAGATAATAAATAGATTGATAGATCAACCATAGATAGATAGGCCCATAGATGATTAGATAGATAGAGGATAGATGATTCAGATGGACAGATGAGTAGATCAATCAGTAGCCAGCAAGATCAATAGTCGATAGGTGGGGGACATGGAGAACCCCCATCAGAGAACACTTAGACCTGGAAGAGCGGTCAGGGGTCAGAGCGAGTGTCTCTGGGACAGTGGCACCTGCTCCAGCCCAGAAGGCCGTGAGGGCAAGCTCTGCGCAGGCTTGGTGTGGGGTGCGTCGGGAGGTCAGCAGGGTGATGAGCGAGGCCTGGGGGAGGGGTGCGTCGGACCACAGGGAAGCAGAGTGGACACATGCGCCAGGGACCCACAGTGGGGTCGCTCGGGCTACAGCATTGAGATCAGACCACAGAGCCAGCACAGGAGCAGGAAGCTGGGGAGGCTCCAGCCAGCCCTGCAGGAACTGCTGTCAGGCCTCCCAACGTACACGACACGCACATGCACGAGAGGCTGAGAGCCAGGTGGCCTGAGGCTGGGCTGCCCTTGCTTGGCTCAGACGGGAGCCCCAGCCAGGGGACGTGTGAGGTGCAGCGTTGGTCATCCACATCAAGGTTGGGGTTGAGGAAGGACAGACATTGGCATGGCAAATTAGAACCAGCAGTCCCTATCTCACAAAGTCAGCTCTGGATTCCAGAGACCAACCAGCCAGCGAGACAGACACTGCAGCTCACCACAGCCACAGAACCCAGACAGCACCCAAGAGGCCTGGATAGCCACCCCAAGGTGGCAGGGAAAGGCCACAGGAGCCTTGCATGTCCATCTGCAGAAGCACCTGCTCTGAGAAACCTTGTCCCCAGATTCTAAGAACCAGGGACATCATTGTCAGAAACCACCCAGTGGCACAACCCATCCTTGCCTGAAAGGTCTAAGCCCCGTGTGTCACTCTGACATAGACAGGCACATCGGTTTCCAAGCTCAGTGTGTCCTCAGACCCCCAACCCCAGCTGTGCACAACTTGCCGAAGCCCCAGTACATGGAGGAGGTGAACCTGGGAGTGCAACGGGTTGAGGTTACTGACCAGCTGACTTTGAGAAGGCTGTATGTCCAAGTGGGTCTCATTTAATCAGGTGATCCGGTAGCTGGGACTAGTCCTCCGAGAGGCCACAGACAGTGGAGGCGTGTGAGTGGCCAGGAGGGCCAGGACACGAGGGCATTTCTTCACTGCTGAGAGCAGTGAGACAACAGGCACCTCAGGCTTGAACCACAAGGACGCCGGCTCTGCCAGTGACACAGGGGGATTTGGGGCAGCGCCTTCCCCAGTCCATCCCCCAGACGAGGACACAGCCTGCCTGCCCCTTGGTTCTGCCTGATGAGATCCAGAGCAGGGACCCAGCCTCACTGTGCCCAGACTCCATCCAGAGACCGGTGTGATGCACCAGCTTTGCTGTGATGATTTGTGACATGTCGACAGAAAACTGACACATCTGCGCTGAGCTTCCATCAAGGGGCTCCACACCTGACTGTCCATGTTGATTTCTGTGTAGCATTCCTGCAGGCAGAGGTCATGGGAGGAGCATTTCTCCCCAAGCTGCCCTGAGCACTCGGTCCTCCAGCCCTCATTCTGCCCCACCTCCACAAAGACCACCAGGGCCCCAGTTACTGATGGCCCATGACCCAGAGCTGACCTCTGCCTCGCAGAGGCAGAGTGCTCTCGGGATCACCCAGCACAGCAGCAGGCCCTGATGCCCCTTGGGTGCTCTGCAGCAGGCAGCAAGTGACCCCAGTGAGGTCCTGCAGTGGGAGTGCTTTCAGCAGTCTTACCGGCTGGGTTCATCATCAGGGAGGAGGACCACTTCCATCACCCAAACCTGCCCCTGGAGCACAGATACCCATTGTGGACCCTGACCCCTGCTTCTGGTGTACTTAGGCAAACCTCTCTCAGGCCCACCTGAGGGCTCTATGTGGGGAGAACATGAACAGGTGTGGGCAACCTGGGCCCTCGGCAGGAGGAGACAGATGCTCCTGGCCTTGTGTTTCCCTGGATGTCTGTTCCTGCCACACCAGACTGTGGAGTGGCAGCAGGCACAGTGGCTCGTGTGGTTTTGGCTTTGGGCCTGGTGCTCTGGGGCTCAGCCTGTGCCATCCTCTTAGACTCATGGATTGACCCAGACTGGGTCTGGCTCTGGCCTTCCCAGCTCACACTACCTGACAGGGCTGGAGCCCTCAGACCTGAAGTACCAGCTGTGTCAGAACAAAAGCCATCTGGACACCATCACCATCTGAGGCAGAAGGAGCATGACATGCTTAAGGATATGATGACACAGAACAGGAACAAGAGATCAGTGTCCAGAGCTTCTGAGGCCCCACCACATCCCTTCGGTGCATGCAGAGGCCCTGTGGGGGACAGGGGGGTGTGGTGAGTAGCCATGTCTACCCCCTGGCAACAGTGAGGCAGCACCTCCCCATCCCCACTGGCTGCTGTCACAATGGGCCAATAGACCTGAGTGTAGCACACCACACTCATGCTGCCAAGAGGCAGGAAATGCTCAACCTGAACAACAATCAGCAGATGCCAAAATGACAGAGACGTTGAACTCATCTGACAAGGAGTTAATAAAGCCATCAGAAAAGTGCTTCACAAGCAATTACAAGTGCACTTGAAATAAATGCGGGGTGGGGGGGAGGTGGCAGCCAAGAAATAGGAGATATAAATAAGAATTGAAAAGAGATTTTAGAACTGAAAAATGCAACTAAACAAAAAATCTCAAAGCATGGGCTTGACAGCTGAACAGAGAGAACAGAGAAAAGGATCAGGGAATGTGAAGCCGAACAGTGGAAACCACCCAATCGGAACAGCAGAAAGGAAACAGACAGAAAAGGAAAGAGCAGAGCCACCAAGGGACCTGTGGACAACAGAAGGTCTCCTGTGTCACTGGGATCCTGGAGAGACAGGAGAAAAGAGGTCCAAACTGAGAAAGTTGGTGACAGATAAAAACCTACAGATTCATAGGCTGAGCAAACCCTGACAAGATTGATGGGAAGAATGCCCACCAGGACCCATCAAGTCAAACTTGGAAAGCTAAAGGCAAAGAAAAAGTCGGGAAAGCATCAAGAGGAAATAGACACCTTAACAACCAAGGAAAACCATTCACATTGTGGTGTATCTCTCATCAGAAACCACAGAAGCCAAAGGAAGTGGCATTTTCCAAGCACTGAGAGAAAAGAATTGTCAACCTAGAATTCTCTAGTCAGCCAAAAAAATTCTTCTCTAATGGAGAGGAAATGAAGACATTGCAGGGGAAGGAAAATGAAAAGAATGTGTCCCCAGTAGACCCAGTCTGAAAGATGGTTAAAAGAAGTTCATGAACATAAAGGAAATGATGGAAAGAATCATGGACTATTGTGAAAGAAGAAAGAGTAAAAATTTGGCAAATACAATAGGATTTCCAACCCCTCTTGAGTTTTCTAAATTGTGTTTGATGGTTTGAGCAAAAATTATAAGATTGTGTGGTGTGGTTCTCAAAGTTTGAGGAGGAAATGTTTGAGAAAATTATATCATAAATGAAGGATGGCAAAAGGATGTTCTTGAACCAGTACAATATCTGGTAAAGGAATGTAAGTTTTCTACACCATATGCAAACTGGAAAGATGTCTACTCCAGTAGACTGTGATGTTATATACAAAAAATTGAGATACCTAGACCAACCAGTAAAAAAGGTTTACAAAGTCATACTCTCAAAAGCACAGTAGATAAACTAAAATGGAATTTTAAAAAGCATTCAAGTAACCCACAGGAATGTATGAAAAAGAAAATAGAGAACCAGAGGGAACAAACAGAAAAGAAAACAAAGTGGCAGGCATAAGCCACAACAGATCAACAATTACATTAAATGTAAATGGCCTAATTTATTTGTAATAGCTAAAACAATGCAAACAACAACAAAAATCCCTAAGTAGGTGGATGGTTAATCAAACTCTAGTATGCCCATTCAATGTAGTACTTACCAATACAAAAAAATAATAATAACTATTGATTCACACAACAGCTTAAATGGATCTCAAGAACATTATGCTGAGTGGAAAAGCTTATCTGAACGAGCCATGTGCCATATGATTCCACGTGCACGACCTCTGTGAAATGACAAAATTATAGAGATGAAAAACAATCTTGTGGTACCAGAGTAGGGATTTGAGGGGAGGAATGAGTGGGTCTATAAATGAGTAACCTGAAGGGGAGCTTTGTGGTGGTGGACGAGGTCCATATCTTGGTTGTGATGGTGGTGATGAAATGCAGATGAAATGAGAAAAGCTAACAGACATCATACCAATGGCAATTCCCTGATTTTGACACAGTGCTCTAATTATGTAAAATGTAGCCATGGAAGGAAAGTAAATGAAGGGCATGGGGAAACCTCATGTACTATTTTTTGTGGATCTATGGTTTTTTTTTTTTACTTATTTACTTTTAAAGAGTTATTTATTTATTTGGGAGAGATAGAGTGTGTGTGTGTGTGTGTGCATGCACGTGCATGTGTGTGTGCATGTGTGTGTGCACGCATGCATATGAGTGGGGGAAGGGCAGAGGGAGCAAGAGAGTGAAAGCAGACTTCCCACTGAGTGAGGAGCCTGATGCAGGGCTCAATCCCAAAACCCTGAGATCAGGACCTGAACTGAAACCAAGTGTTTGACATTTAACAGACTGACCCACTCAGGCACCCCTGATCTATGCTTATTTTTAAATAAAAAGTGTTTTTAATGGGTAAGAGATTTGAAAAGATACATCACCAAAGAGGATACCCAGAAGGGAAATTGGTCCATGAAAAGATGCTCACCAGCATTAGCCATTGGGAGATGGACATGAAGGCCACAAGGAACAATGACCACACATCATCTATTAAAACAGTGAAGATTAAAAGCAAACAAACCCTGACAATGAAATGCAAGGTGTTAACAAGAATGTAGAGCAACTGGAACTTAGATGTGCTGGTGGGAGTGCAAAACGGTGCAGCCACTCTGGGAAACGGTTTAGCAGACTTTAGAAAATTAATGACACATTTACCATGTGACCCATCAATCCCACTCCTAGATATTTATTCCTGGGAGAGAAAAAGAACACTTTTGTTCACACAGAAAACATGTACACTAAAGTTTATAGCAGCTCTATTCATGACTGCCAAACACAGGTAAAAACCCAAATTCCTTCCACAGGTAAACAGACTAGGTAATGGGTAAACAAACATGGTGCTTCCATATGGTGGAATATTTCCCTGCAACAAAAAGGAATGAACTATTGACAAATCCAATAATGTGAATGAAGCTCAAAGGCCTTGTGCTGCAGGACAGAAGACAGCCTCAAAGGGTCACATACCACATGATTCCACTTACTGATGTTCTTAAAAGGACATTATTGCAAATGGGGATGCCTGGGAGGCTAAGTTGATTGAGTGTCTGCCTTCAGCATGAAGTCATGATGCTGGAGTCCCAGGACTGAGTCCCGCATCAGGCTCCCTGCTCAGTACAGGGTCTGCTTCTCCTTCTCACCTTCCCCCTCTCATGCTCACTCTCTCTCATCTCTCTCCCTCAAATAAATAAAATCTTTTAAAAAAGGACATTATTGAGAATGGAGAACACGTCAGTGATGGAGCCACATAGGGAGGTGGTGGAGTAGTTTCATAAGATTATAGTGGTGGTTCTACACCTGTGGTAAGATTTCATGAAAACACACACACACACAGAGGGAGGACTGGCATCCAGGATGTATAAAGAACTCCTACAAATAAAAAAATAGGTAAAAATCTCAATAAAACAATATGTAAAACACTCAAACGGATACTTCAAAGTAAGAAAGTACACAAGTCTCATTAGAAGAAGTGCAACTGGACACCAAAATGAGCTACCACTTCACATCCACTAGCAGAACTGAAATCAATACCGACATCGAGAATTTTGCTTCCCTCCAAGGCAGAGTAATAGGGAATAGATTTACCTTCTTATATAAAACAACAACAAAGAACAAAAAGGGAACAGGGAAAATAGATGAAACCACAGAGAGTGTGTGTCAAACAACACAGGACAGTGATCCTTAAAAGAGGGAAAACAAGGAAGGTGAGTCCTACAATTGCCAGGCCAACTGAGAGAGTCCCCACTGCTACAGGGAAGAGGACACAGAAGGAGCTGCAGCCTTCCTGGAGCTCGGGAGACAGCGTTGGGAGTCTAGAAATCCAGGTTGGCTGGAACCCACAAGACAGAGCACCAGAGAGGACAGAACTACATGGACAGCCCTCCTAAGACCTGCAGTGTGCTCCCTCAAGTCGTCCCTGAGTGCTGATCAGCACATGTTCTACTAATCACTCAGGAAAAATACTAACAATTCTCCACAAACTCTTCTAGAACATTAAAGAGGTTGTAATGTTCCTAAGGGTTCATGTAGCCAGAATTATCCTGACGTCAAAAGCAGACAGATACTATAAGAAGAGAAAATAGCAAACCGATATTCCTCATGAACGTAGATGCGAAAGTTCTTAACCAAGTTTTAGCATATCCAATGGAGGACAGTGCTTCATGATGAAATGGGATGTATCCTAGGAATGCAAGGTTGGTTTGATATTTTGACCATCAGTTAGTACAATTAGATAGATTAACAGACTAAAACAATAAAAACCATCAATTGTCTCAAGAGGTGAAGAAAATCAGTGGGCAAATTCTGACATTTGGATAAAAACTCAGCTCATTAGAAATACAAGAGAACTTCCTCAACCTGATAAAGGACAACTGTGGAAAACCTGCCATTGACATCATACTAAATGAAACCGTGCATGCTGGTGCCTCCAAACCAAGAAGAGAACCAGGTTATTGATGCTCACCACTGTTATTCAGCATTGTCCTGGCATTTCTAGACAATGTAATAAGGCAAGAAAAAGAAATGAAAAGTATCCAGAATTAAAAGTGAAATGCAAAAGTGTCTCTATTCACAGATGACACCATGTCTGTGTAGAAAAGTCCTACAGAGGGGCACCTGGGTGGCTCAGCGGGTTAAAGCCGCTGCCTTCGGCTCGGGTCATGATCCCAGGGTCATGGGATCGAGCCCCGCATCGGGATCTCTGCTCTGCAGACAGCCTGCTTCCTCCTCTCTCTCTCTGCCTCTCTGCCTACTTGTGATCTTTATCAAATAAATAAATAAAATCTTTAAAAAATAAAAAAATAAAAAAGTCCTACAGAATTTATGAAAAAAAAAAAGAAGACAACACTAGAACTAAAAAGTGAGTTTAGGAACGATACATATTGAATGTGCTAAAATCAATGGTATTTTTTCATAGTAGCAACAAGTAATGGAACCGGAAATGAGAAGAACTAAGACCATTTAAAGTAACATCTAGCTTCTAGATTATGAGGAAGGAACTGGACTGTAGACCAGGTGGAAGATTCAGAGACAGGGGATGGCAACTGAATTGGGACATGGGAACACATGCTTTCCTGAGTCTTCTGGACCAGCTGCACTTGTGGAAACACTGTCCTCTTGGGCAGGAGAGAGGCTGATGGGGAAGCTGAGCAGGAGGTGTGGGGAGCTGACACCCCATTTCTTCAGTCTGGGGAAGGGTGGTGAGGGATGCATGCTTCCTCTCCTTCACTGATGGAGCCCACAGGTGGCACTGGGGGTGCACAGAAGGAGTGGGGTTCTTGGTGTGGAAGGAGTTGGAGATTGTGGGCAGGTCATGGGCAGTGCAGGAAGGATGCCACCACCCAGGCCATATCCTAACTGGACGTTCTGAACACCCACCCCATTAACCTCAATCTTGGCCCCTGAGGGGCCTGAGCTGTGATTCACGCCCTGAAGGTAGTGATACCACCACCTCGAGTCATCTCGGGATCAAGCAGGTTGCCCTCTGCACCTAATGCAGACTGGCCAGGGCTGTGGGGACCACTGTTACCAGGAGGAGTCTTTGCACTTGGGGGCAGGCAAGCTGAGGTCTGACAAAGGGCTGGGCATGCTCTACCCACAGCTGACCCCAGACACCTTCAGGTGGGAGACCTAGAAGTGACCTCTGGGGCCTCACCCACAACACCTCCCTCAGCCTCTCCACATGATGGCACTGTTGGCCCAGAGTCACAGCTGTCACAACCAGCATGATGGGCAGAAAGGCTGCGCTACCAGTCATTGTACATGTGAGTGAGTGCGGTCCCAGTGGCTCCCCGTGGGAGGCCAAAACTCCAGAACAGCTAATTTACTGTCCCCACAGTGGTGGGGACAGGATGACAGAACTCCACAGTGCTTCTGTTTACCCCCACATTCTGTTTCTTTTTGGTTCTAAGACTCTCCATCCGTGGCTTCCTATGTTGGGAATCAGACGATGCCAAGACCCAATGGCTCTTCTTCCCAGCTGCTCTGGGTCCTGTGACTCTGTGGCTGAGTGATGCCAGCTTGCTCCTTCATGGACAATGCACAGCTTCCTACTTGGGGAGCTAGAACTTGGTGCCCCTCCATGATTCTGGGGTTCTACCCTTCCCCCGCCCCAAATTCCCACATCACCAGCCCACTTCTGTCCATCCGACAGACCTGGGACAGCGGGTTCAAGAATAATGCAAGCTGCGAGGGGATGGTGTCTGCCACACCTGTTAGGTGGCCATGTCCTAACTGGAGCCGGGGCAGGAGGTCAGGAGCCACATCCCAGAATTCACGCAGGAGTCTGGGTAGTGGGAGATGTTCACTCTCCAGGCCATTGATGGTGGCCTCACATGGGACACCTAAAGGTGCAGCCATGTGGCTGCTCCATCCCTCAGCAGAAGGGCATGGAGACCCTGGAGGAGGGGTCCAGACACCCCTGGCTCCCTGTCCCCACCCTGCACCGGGTTCCTCTGTGCATGGAGGACTGGTGGGGGGAGACCCCACTGTGGGGGAGAGCTTGAGATGAATAGGTTGGTTCTGGGAAGGACTGCCCCCAACACCTGCGAACTCCCTATCCCAGAGAACCCCAGCACACGGATCCTGCGTGCTCCCCACGGGAGCACCCCCCCCCCCGCCGTGCACACCCTCTCTGTCCCCCACTCAGGCCGGGAGGGACTTACCTTTGTGGCACACGTAACCTACAGGGACCCCACCCCCATCCTGGCCAGCAGGGACGGCAGACCTCAATCTCCCCCAGACCCCACCGCAGTCCTTAGAGCCATGGTTCCCAAACAGTGTGCCAAGGCACCCTGGGGTGCCCTGGCAAATCCCCAGGTGCTAGGGGGACACTTCCTGTTCTTGTCATCTGTGGGACAGACACCCATGGTCCCCAGCAGTGACACCCCAGAGGTGCTCCTAAAGTGACGGGAGAATGAGTTACAAATCAGACTTTTTCAAAGACCTGCTGATGACCACATTTGTTGTGTGGCCTGAGTCGCTTGCTAAGCCGAGCGGTGAGGTGTTCCTCTGGGCCCGGGCTCTGCGGAAGCTGGTGATGGATAGAAGGTCTGGCTCTGAGTCCAGCCCCCCACTGCGACAAGCAGCTGTCCTTGAACAATCCCTGGATAGAGCAGGACTCCAGGCCCTCCTCCTGCCCTGCCTGCAGCCCCTCTGAGCTCACAGGCTGCCCAGGCTTTACCCTTCCAGGAAGCAACTGAGTAGGTTGGAGGGGGTCTGAAGTCCTGGTGCCCACTCTCCAGGACAGGAAGGACGAGCCCTGAGTATCTGACACCGACAGAGAGTTCACTACCTCACAAGCAAACTGCCCTCCTATCAGGCCTCCCAGAGCTCCTGGGCCTGTGCCTTCTTCCCTTGGGGACCTGTTGTGGGGCCTCTGGGAGCTCCCTGTGGGCCCCTTCCCCCCAGGTCATCCATAAACGGGGAGTACTTTGGCAGACCTGCTTTGCAGTCCACCAAGGAAGCTTGCCCTGCATGACAGCAGGGGGCGCTGCCAGGCGCAAGAGAGCCAGGCCCCAGGCAGCAACTGCGGAGCAGGGAGCAGGGGCACGGAGCAAAGACTCGCAAGGCTGCCCTCTACCCTGATGCCAGGAGGCAGAGTTTCCAGCTGAAAAGCAGGAAGCCGGAAAGAACAGCACCCCAACCCCATGCTTCTGGTGGCTCAGGAGACAGACTCCTGGGTTTCAACGATGCCCAAAAAATTCCCCCTCTATGTGAGCTTCCCAGGATCCCTGGAGGGCCGGTGGTCACTGCCATCCGGACCCAGGATGTCCCTGCAGGCCAGCCGTCCCTCCAAGGTCCTGCTCCCCTTGTCTCTGCATTCAAAGAGAGGGGCCAAGACTCTCACCAAGACCACAGTGGGGGAAGGAAGGGCTCTAGAAGCTCCCAGCCGGGTACCACCATAAAGACATGCTGAGATGCACATCCTCAGGGATCTCTCCCCCTCTCTGTCCCCCTGCAGCACAGGGGGCTGCCTAGCTCAGTCCTTCCTCCCCATCCCGTGTGCAGCAGAGGCAGGAGCAGAGGGAGCCCCAAGACTCCTGGCAGGTGAGAAGACTGTGCCCACTGACTCCATTCTGTGCAGAGCCTGGCCCGGCTGGGTAGCTAGCCCCTTTGTGTGCACAGAGCCACCACCTTGAGGCTCCCATAAAGGCCCTAACCCCTGGCCCCACAGCTGGGGAGGTGGGGGTGGGAGTCTGCTGCCTCAGCTCACCCCCCCCACAGCCCAGGGCCCCGGTAATGCAATAATTGGGTGGGATTTTTGCTGAGAGAGAGAGAGGGGAAGCCCAGAGGAAGATGAGCCAGCCCTCCACCCGCCCACCCCACTTCATTCCAGAACACTCCCTCCTTCCCGATGCAGGTGGGGGGCTTGTGGGGACTGGGGGAGGGGGTGGGCAGAGGGTCTGGGCATGCATAGACTTAACTGGATCCCAAGGAGGTGTGGAGGAAAGTTTCCTTGAAAGGGAAGGGCTCTTGCTCCCGATCCAGGGAGAGATCCTGACGGGTCACTCACCCCTGAGGCTGGCTCCCTTGGCAGACGGGGAAACCACAGCGGGCAGGGGTGGCATGCCATGGTGCGGTCTGCCTCTGGTTCTCAGCACCAAGCCTGGAGGCTTGCCACCCCTGCCCAGAGAAGAGGTCACATGCCTACCTCACCGCCTCTCCATGGGGCCCCTTACACTGCAGACCAGGCGGTGATGCCTGGCTGAAGGGGATCCGTGGGGGGAGCAGGTGGTCCACAAGACGAGAGACATTAGAGAAGAATCCGGAGTTGGGATTTCTAGCTGCAACTCTGCTCCCCTCAACTCCAAAACCATGTCGGGAATTCCTGCTGTGTTTATCACAAGGCAGCATTGAGACTGACTCGTCTCCCACCACCGGCAAGGCAGGCACAGACTCTCTCACCTGTTACCATGTGCCATGGGGAAGCTGGGGAGAGTTCAGGGTTTGGTCTTCCTTTCCCCAGTCAAGCTCCCCTGGTGTCCTACGCCCACCCCCAGAAGGTGCGAGCAGGGCTTCAAGGGGGACCCCAGGGTGGGTACTTGCTAGCTGCTCCTTGAGACTTTGGATAAGTCACCTTCCCCCTTGGGTCTACCCTTTCCCCATCAACTAAATCATAAGGCTTACCTAAACGGTCAGAAATCCCTTCTGGATGAAGAGACTAGGGGCGCTGGGCATACCCCGAGGCTGGAGGTGCCAGAGCGAGGGATGCAGGCTGCACCGCCTTGGCTAGGAAGCGCCAGGGACTGAGCCCGTCTTCCCTGGAGGGGCGTGCGGGAGAAAGTGGAGGCGTCCACACCTGCGCCCCAGACAGCCCGCGTCCAGTGCAGACCTTCAGGTAAGGGGCCGCAGCCTGGCCGCCCACCCAGCCACTGTCCGCACCGCAGGCCGCCTCCACCACCGCCGCGTTCCGCAGCCGAGCCGAGCGGACAGCTCCGTTCCCAGCTGCCCCAGAC